>JAJIYU010018864.1:0-11074 GCA_030144865.1 Tinospora cordifolia
CATTTTATATTATGGTATAAAAGCAAATAAAACGAAAATGATGGTATTATTGATAAAACCAAAATTAACGTAAATTTTTTTGAAAATATTTTTAAAATAATGGTAATTACTATAATTTCCTCAAGAAAAAATAGAGCTAAAAGAATAAAAAATCTGTTGGCATCCATTCCCAGCAACAGCACGCCCCTATTTTTCTTTTTCTTTTCTTTCGTTCTTTATTTATTTATTTTTAACTCTCTCTCTCTCTCTCTCACACACACACTCTCTCTCTCCCCTTCTCCTGTATTCTGCGAGCTAAGCTTTCACGGTCTCGCTACCAATACCCGACCTTTCGCCATTCACCATGTGCTTCGCTTAATTTGATGTCTCCTCCAAAGCGTGCTCACACCAACACCAACAGTAACAGCATGAAAAAAGCGAAATCAACCGGAGCAGCAGCAGGAGGAGGTTTTGCCACATCTACGGACAAGAACGGGTTACAGCGGTTCGAACGAGAAGCGGATGAAGACGAGGAAGAAGAAGCGGTCGCTATGGAAGAAGTGGTAGAAGAGGAAGAAGATATGATTAAGTCTAATGCGGTTGTTTCTGTTGCTGCGGTAACAAACGCTGGTGGTGGTGGCGGTTCGGTCGATTTTTCGTCGATTTCGGGTGTGGCTGCGAATTTGTCCAGGAAGAAAGCCACTCCGCCTCAGCCTACCAAGAAACTCGTCATCAAGCCTCTTAAAGGTCTCTTCTTTTTTCTTCTTCCTCTTTTCAAAGGATCTTGAATCGTTTCAAGGGTTTTTTGTTTTATTTATTTATTTATTTTTTCTAATGATGAAATTGCGATTGGAATTGGAATTGAGGTCTTTCTGCTGTGATTCTTGGAGTGAATTGTTAAGCCAGATTCACCAAATCTTCTCCATGGAATCACGCCTGTCGTTATAATTTTCTTTTCTCTTCTTTTCTGTTCTTTCTTTCCTTTTTTTTTTTTGGTGATTTTGGAGTTGCAATTGAGTTGATTCTTCTAATGATATTTTGGTTGTCGATAAACCTTTTTTTTTTTTTTTTTGGTGATTTTGGAGTTGCAATTGAGTTGATTCTGCTAATGATATTTTGGTTGTCGATAAACCTATTTTTTTTGGTTTTGTGTGGTAAAGTGAGAACTTTGAAGTGTGCGGCGTGTTTACTTAAAAGAACTGATCACAATATTTTTGGGGGATTAATTGTTATGTAAAAGTTGTTAGGGGAATAGGGGAAATTTTGATCTGGTGGTGAAATCCAACTTGAGCAAAATTCAGATCACGTACTCAAAACATTCTCTTTTGGTGGGTGTTTGATGACTATCTTACTTCTGAAACTTGCGTAGAATAAGTTGATTTTAGTGTCAATCAGTTCGACTTGGAGCAGAGAATATTTGTTTGAGATTTATGGTGGTTTATGGATTATTTAGTTACGTTTTCTTTTGCTTGATGAACATACTTTGTTCAGTTGTTAGGGCTTTGTGGTAACTCGAACTTGTAGTTGTACATGTGGGATTTGGATGCTACTTCTACCTATGGTGCCTTGTTTTCAATCAAGTTTAGCCTACACTTCTGAGTGACCAACTTTAGGGAATCTTCTTTATTTGGAGTTTGATTGTTTTGTAGTTTTTAGAGTCCGGAAAAGAGAATTTTGGCTATTCCATCTCGGTAATTATCACAAGATTACTAAATTTTGAGCAGCTGTAGTTGTTATGACTGCAAACAAAATGAGACGAGGGTCATCTGTTGCCTTTTTTTAAAGTTAAGAAGATGTGGGCAGACCGAAATGACTTAAATATAACAGTAAGATGTGGTGGGAAGAACTAATTTATCTTTTTCCTTGTATAATTTTCACAGAGAGATAAAAAAAACTTCCACCTGGCACATCAGATGGGTCTACCACTTTCCTTGTATATATTTGTTTCTTATTTTATCTTTTATTTATAGTTTTTACCTTATCCGTCTTAAAATTTGCATTTTTGATAGTTGTAGTTTGTGAGCATTTGTTTCTTTATGGCCTGAAAGTAGCAGTCTTATAAATTTCTTCTGTCAATTTTAATAGGATGTGTTGATCACATAACACTCTAGAAGCACTCTTCCACTTAGGTTAGGTGGAAGAGGCCCACCAGGGCAAAAAGTTAATAAACTACGAAAAGAAACAACAGAAGGTAAACCTCCTTGCTACTAGCTCCCTACAGTTAAGCCCCAAATGAGTGGCTTTAGATGCAACTAGTTGCTGCAATCAGTTGGAACCTGACATGATGTGGCACCCTTTAGCGACAATATGAGCTTACTTGTTTATCTTTGCTCTTGCTTTAATTCTATGGTATACATGTTCTTCTATTCCTCTCTTTTGATGAATAATTGATCTCAAATACCTATATTTTCACTCTTTGGTTTCTCTTCCCTTGCAGTCTTCAATTTCTTTTCATATTTACTTCTACCTCCTAGTTCCCCTGAAATTTTACATCTAACTAAGTTTGACAAATCTCAAGTCCTTTATGACCATTTAGCTTGCGACTTTGGATTTAGTCTTTGGTGTTCAAAAGTTCAAAAGCATGGAAAATGTATTTGGTTAGTTGACTTAAAAAATAGTTATACAATATTTTCCTCAGAGAACAGCCAATTTCCAGAAAGTGATAAAAATTTATTTTTTGAGTTTCTTTTGTTCTTCTAATGAGAAACCTAACAACCACAGATTGTAAAGTCTGTCAAAATCTGAATTTAGCTTTTACTTCCGAATCTTGATTTTGTTTCATCAATTGTCACTTTATCATCATAAGGAACATTCACCTATGGTTATTTTCTTGAGCATGTGTTATCAATTTAGCTGTAGCTAGTGCCAAAAAGATAAGACTTTGATAAGGCTCAAATTTATTGGTTTATAAAATGTAAAAAAAAAAAAAAAGAAAGAAAGAAAGAAAGAAAAAGAAGAAGAGAATGAATGGTGCAGTAATCCTTCAATAGAAGAAGAAACACGCAAAAGTTGTTTCAACAACCAATTACAACCCATCAAAAATTTGAGAATGAAACATACATGATTTCGTGTGCTCTACAACTTTTTGCAAGAGAAAAATTCTACACCCTTGCTGTACATGCCATCCCCCTATTTAAATCATTTCTCTTCCCACTAAATAATTCCCGTATGTTGCTTATCAATTTTATCATTTGAAGCCTTTGCCGTCTCTCCCTCTTGAACTCCCTTCCACCTAACATGTAAAATGCATCAGTGCTTTATTAGACTTCTGGCTGATACTTGGTGTAAAGCTACTGTAACTACAAGTAGTAGTTTCTTCTACTGATCAATTTTACTACGATTATCATTCTGACATACTGATCTATGCACAAGTCAACTTATTTGTTGTAGCTTTTGTTCATTCGGCCCTATCATATTATGCTTTTACTCTCTCTGTCATAAGCTTTCTTGCAATCAATAAAGACTGTGTGAAGGTCCTCTCTCTCTCTCTCTCTATATATATATATATATATATATATATATATATATATTCTATTCCTATCAATCAGTCTCCTTAGTTTGCAAAAGCTTTCCTTGTCTATCTCCAATGATCAATCTTACTTGATTTTCCAACAGCAAAGTGTCTTAGTCGCTTCTCTACTCATCTCTTTTGCAGTCCCATTTTGCAACTCATCAATTTGATTCCTCTATAATTTGCACTATTTGTAATCTAACCTTTAATTAATTAATTTATTTATTTTTATGCAATAAGTATTGAAAAGCTTTTCCTGTAACCATCAACTACTCTTTAGTTCTTGTTCCTACAATTTATTAAATAATTTAGTTATAGACAAACTTTGACTTCTCATAGACCCTTCCAAAACTCTCTAGGAATATTTGGTCACCATTGCATTTTGCATTTTCCTCAAACCCTTTTAGCCTCAATCATGCTAATTCTATAAAATAATTTATTTTCTTTTATTATCCTTAAGTTAAAAGATTTTTTGGCAATCAAGTTTTTCTAAAGATTTTATTTGATTTTTTTTTTAATAAAATTTTGCTTTCCTTTGATCCCTTTTTGTTCAATGAATTTAACACATTTAATATAGTTAATGTCCCTTGACTGGCACTTGTTTTGTAGAAAAAAGGTTTATGTTAACATACCTATCTTTTTTAGCCATTTCCCTTTCAACATATTTCTTTTACTGGTTTCTTTTGCATTCAAATCATCTCCTGTTTAATAAATATGATTTATCAAATATGAAATTTTTTGTCGTCTAGCAGATTAGTGGTCATTTTAGGCTTCTAGCTTCATTTTATGGATTAATCTCACATACTGTTCAGGGTTTTTTAATGTCCATGTTGCCATTGTCTTACCTGTTCTGCAGTTTGCACTCTGCACTAGGCCTTTTGTCTTTTCCCGCCGCAACAGTTCAGCAAGAGCTCCTGCTATCATTGTCTTGGTCTCTCGTGGTTTAATTTGCCCCTTTGTTTCCCCTTTTTGCTTTTTTGTGTCTCATTTTGTTATGCTTCTTTTGATTGATTTGTGCTTTTTAGCAGCTGGTTAGAATTATGTATCTTCTGTTAGGAAGAGTGATCTTTTACAATCTTTGGTAATGATAGAGGCAGAGGTAGACCTAAAAAACATGGACAGAGATACTTAAGAACGATATACCTACTTATAATTTGAATATCAAAACTCATCCTTGATAAAACAGAGTGGAGAGGAAGCATATTTATGTAGCCAACCCCGTGTAGTTGGGAAAAGGCTTAGTTGTGTTGAATTGAGTACAGGACTATATATTACTTATTTTCTTATAAATTGGTTGGCAGAAACTACGAACAAGGCAGAATTCACAATTTAAATTCTCTGGCAACTGGTAAGAATACAAGATTATGTTCTTAATTTCAAAAATAAGTAGCACGGATTGCTCTCTTTCTCTTCTGAAATTGATTTTTACCTGTGCCAAATGTGTTTACTCTTTCTGATTGCAATCAAATCTTTCTAAGGTGCATGTTTGTTTGGTCAACTACGCTGCAAAATAGAAGTCTGATAACTTTAAGTTCTTATACGCCCGAAGTCTTTGTTGTTCTATAGAAATTATTAAAGCACAAATAAGCACAGTGCAGGTAGGTAATATCTTGACAGTTAAACTTCTTGTGCAAAATGAGAGATTCAAAACGTTGAATTTGAACTTTTGATGGGCATGTACTTCTTGGCATCATGTCTTAAGGAAGCATCTGACCTTATTTTATTTCTTTTCTTTCTTCCCAACTTCCCATTTTGTTGCAATGAAGCAAAACCGAAGCTGCCCCTAAATTTTGAAGAGGATACATGGGCCACATTGAAGTCAGCAATTAATGCAATATTCTTGAAGCAACCAAACCCTTGCGACTCAGAGAAGCTTTATCAGGTTGGTCTTAGGACATTATTTTTATTGTTATTTACACTTTTTTCTTATGTATTAACTTTTATATGTTTGTGTTCATAATAAACCATTTATATGTCCTCAGGCTGTTTCTGATCTCTGCCTGCACAAGATGGGAGGGACTCTCTATCAACGGATTGAACAGGAGTGTGAAGCTCACATATCCTCAACGCTATTATCTTTGGTTGGCCAGAGTCCAGATTTGGTGGTTTTCTTATCTCTTGTAGAGAACTGCTGGCAGGACCTTTGTGCCCAGATGTTGATGATTCGTGGTATAGCTTTATATCTTGATAGGACATATGTGAAACAAACACCAAGTGTGCGTTCATTGTGGGACATGGGATTGCAGTTGTTTCGGAAACATCTTTCTTTGTGTCCAGAAGTTGAGCATAAAACAGTAACTGGCCTTCTAAGATTGATTGATAGGGAAAGGTACTTAGCTTTCTCTCCTCTTAACTTAAATGTTTGGTAGATATATGATTTCTAGGCACAAGAAGATATACTTGTCCTTGTGAATGCTATATAAGTTTTTCTTTTTCTGATAATCTAGTATTTGCTAGTGATTTTGTTATGCAGTCTTATGGACTTGTGTTATCTTACAAACTGACTTAAATTTGAGTTAAATCTGAACAAAAATATGTTGTAACGTTTGTTACAATCACAATTTACAAGCATATGCAGATAGTCCTGCATAGCAGGCAGCACTTTATACTAACAGAAGATGATTTGTTGCTAAGGTCTAATATATTTTGGGCTTGGATGACTAACATCCCACCAGTGATTGACATGCTGGATCATCTGTATGTGCTTCGTAATTGTAATAAAACACTGGAAAGTTTAACCTGCCAAAGTGTGTGTCGATATACCCATAATTGCTTAATCAATGGGCCTTGGGCTGCTTCAAACAGAAGGTCATTGGCATATGAAACATATAGAGCATTATGCACATGCACTTGGTTCCTTTGCTCTTTGGAATTATGGCATCACATCTGGTCCTTTCTCACACCTAATGCAACTGTGTGTCTCCTAATATCATGCCATCATCCACTATGAAAAACTAATTCATAGTTTGTGATGGTTGTGGTATAGCTAATTAGCTAAGGGGAAGGAGGAATACGTGCATTGACCACAGAAATGCGTTGCAAGGATATTTTGTCCTTTGAAGTCTCTACAGTTAAATTTATTTCGCCTTTCCTTATTTTTAATAAGTTTATATCTAATTTTCTTTGAAAAAAATCAATCAATTGCTCCCAAAGATGTTGTGATACTTTTCTTTCTAGCAACTACTAATAGAGATGTCGGTCTTGGTGTGGAATCATGTGCTAGTGTTGTCATAGTTTTGGCTGATGTGTAATTGATTTACCTTGTCTAAGTGATATGTTGCAATAGTTGGAAAAAATTTAAATAAGTTCGAAGATGTTGGCATGTAATCCCTTCAGGTCAACTAGAACAACGCCCTTGAAGCATTTGTAAATTCCATTAGAATCTCTCATTTGTTTGGCTTTATCTTTTCCTCCTCTAACATATAGTATGTTTCTTGTCAAAAATGGCATGTAATGTGTTTATTTGCAACTAAATATTGTATTAATTGTTAAGTTTGAGTAGATTTATTTCATAATTGATATGGTAAAGTTTTACACTAGCTATTAGCGACCTAGTACCAGCTTCCTCATTAATTTAGGGTTTGTGACCAGTTCTTTTAAAAGGTATTGGAAAGTCTTGGAAAGTTTCTCTCTAATCTCAAGTCTGAAAAATAACTTACATAAAAGTAAGATTGTGGGTATTAATTTATCGGAATCTGATTAACCCAAGCCGAGCACATATTGAGCATTTTTGCAAGCACATGGCCCATGAAATATCTTGGTCTTCTGTTGGGAGAGAATTGCAAGAGAATCTACTTCTGGGATCCGGTGGTGCACACAGTCAAGCGACGTATCGAGGGATGGAAAGGTAGCTATTTGTCTAGAGACGGACACCTGCTCCTAATCAAAACAGTTTTGGAGGCTCTTCCACCATATTATATGTCCATCTTCCAGATGTTGGTTGCTGTGCAGAAGGAGATTGAAAGGTGCGTCGTGCGTTTCTTTTGGAAACCAGAGAATGTCGAAAAGGTCTAGATGTTGGTCAATTGAAAGATGATTTGCCTCCAAAAGGATAGTGGAGGCTTGAGAGTTGGTACATTTAAATACAGAAATCTCGCCCTTGCGGCCAAATGGCTATGGCGTTTCTTGGCGGAGCAAACTTCTTTATGGGGTAGGATCGTCACTAGTATTCACGGCTCTTCTCATAATGATATGGTGGCAGGTCTCAAGAACAGATCGACGGGGCGGTGGCCTTGGAAATTTATCTATTTTATATATTCGAGATTTATGAGTCAAATTCAATGGAGATTGGGCAATGGAAAGAAGTTCAGGGCTTGGGAAGAAGCGTGGAGGGGAAATCTTGCATTGAAGGAGGAGTTCCCTAGATTGTTCAGACTGATCCCCTATCCCTCGTATACCAGCTGAAGGGCCCTACTCAGGAGGTCCCAAATGCTACTCTCAGCTGGAACTTTAACTTTCGACGAGCTTTGAAGGATGAAGAGATTGATGATCTCACAACCCTATTATAGTGGTTAGACCAGTTACAGTTTAGAGACAACCATGGTATAAAAATTAGATGAATTTCGTCGAAATTAGTCGAATTAATTAGGTAATTTCACCCATCGAAACGAAATTCACGTATAATTATAAAATTACAAAATTTCGTCGAAATCTTTGAAAAAATCGGCGAAGTTCACTTAAAATCGAAGTTTTGAAGATTTTTGTGGAAAAAAATTTATAAAAATCATAAAAAGGAGCATTTTTTATGAAAGAATTTATGTAGTGCACAAAGATTCTTTTGTAAAATTATAAAGATTATACAAAAAATCATTCTCTATAAATGAAGAAGATTTAAGACAAGATATGTAAAATTGGCGAGTGGCTATCCAAGAGAAAGAAACATAAGCTATAGCCTGAAGAAGAGATGATAGAGAAAAGAGAGAGAAATGAAAAATAAGTTAAAAGCTTAAGAGAAGAATGATAAATGAAAATCATGGTTCATATTAGAGTTTGACGATAAATTTCTTTTTATTTTTATCTTTTTTCTAATAGTTTTAAGTTAACAAGCATGATGTGCATTAAGCATTATTAATGTTAACATATATATTTTCGGAATCATTTTATGTATAATGTATTTATTATGTTTGTTTTCAACATTTTTAATAGAAATTATGCATATTTTAACATTTATATAATATTTTTTTGAGTTTTTCTAAGTTAAAAAATTTTTACAAAAATTCTTTCGAATTTCTCGAACTCTTTGAATTAATTCTAATTTTCAAATGTCAAAGTTTGGGGCGAAGTCGAATTTTCATTCCTTGGAGACAACGAGGACACTTGGAGATGGCAGGGGGAGGACAGTAGGACTGTCTCAGTTAAATCCTGCTATGACACTTTCTCTGTTGAGTCTGGCATGGACAGGAGCAGATTTTGATCCTAATTGGAAGACCCCGATGCCTGTTAAAACCAAATTCTGGCTTGGCTTGTTACTTTAGGCAGATTAAATTGTTCTGTCCAACTTCAGTCTAAAGTGCCTAATTGGTGCATCTCACCATCTTGGTGCTGTTTGTGCAGGGGTGCTGAAGATGACGTGCATCATCTTTTCTAGAATTGCGGGGCACTAAAATCTGTAAGGGAAACGTGGCGTTATTTCCTACCAGTTTTACCTACTCTGCAGGAGAACTCACTCATCCTGTCTCGCCCGGAAGCGACCCCCTCAAGATTGCGGTGATACTGGCTTCTCATTCGTTTTGCTATTTGGGTGGCTATTTGGGAGTCTAGGAACAATTGTGTCTTTAGGGGACAATTGGTAGATATAACAGTATTGTAAATAAATTCAATTATCTTTTTGCTTTGCGGATCTCTTGTTCTAAATGGGGAGTTGGATACTCTTTTGGAGATTGGATGAGGAGGTGGTCATCCATTTTGCAATCTCTTTTGTAAGTGTTTCGATGCATGTGGACTTCTTGTCCATCTTTTATCTATATATATAATTTCTAGTTTCTTTTCAAAAAAAAAAAGAAAAGAATATGAATGATAGAGAGTGAAAAGTGAAAAATAGGAGATACTAAGGAGTGAAGATTTTAAAATATTGTTATATGATTGTCTCATTCCACTGAAGCTAAAAGGAAGATTCTAAACATAATCTTAAATAATCCAACATGCTTACTCATACTTGATGTTGCGCAACGAAGGTAGAAAATGTTAACAAACTTAGAGTAATGGAAATACGAGTGCTAAGATGGATAGGATTAAAACTTTACAAGATAAAATTAGAAATAAGCATATTTAAGATATGTAGTAGCATTTTGCACTGAAAATAAAATGAGAGAATTTATTACGCTGGCTTCTAGATTGTATATGTACAACAAAGACATTTTTTTTTGGACGGAAACTATGGATATTATTAAATATAACCATATAAAAATATCCACCTGCTAATTAATATATTAGTTTCTGTTTCAAAAAAAAAAAAAAAAAATATCCACCTGCTGGATGAGATATCCAAGCAACGAAGCATTACAAACTATAAAGTATGTTGTCCCAATTACAAAGCCAATCCCCAAAATTATATCCTTTTGCTAAATTAGACACCAACACCCATGTAGCAAACAAATTAGGGATCTCTCCTTAAAAGCTCCATGATTGATACTTCTCCTTGAAAATTGTGTTATTCCTTTCCTCCCAAATTGTGTGCCATGTAGCTAAAACCATCAAATTCCAGTAATACTTGATTGGATGTCCCAAAATATTCTAGCGGACTTTAAAAAGATTTGATGCTGATGGTGCTTCAAGACTTGGAAGCTTGGAACCCCAACGACGCCAGAATTTTGGTTTTAGCTGGTGTTGGGTTGGACCAGATGAAGGAAGTACTTTTTTGATTGGGGTTTGTGTCTCCTTGCAAGATTTGGTAAAAAGATTTGGCTTAGAAGATTCTATGAAAGTTTCCTATCCACGCCACCATGTATTCTCTCTCTGTTATTGCAATCTGGCTAAGAACGTGGAGTAAGGTTGTTACTTCATTTGCTCTAGTGTTTGAAATATTCTCATTGATATGAAGATTTCATGCCGCTGGTACTATACCGTCATGTGTGTCCCTCACTGTTGTGTTCCTTGATTGTCTTGTTCTTAGCTCTTGTGAGCCAATATACACTTAAGAACTCTTCTTTTAGGGGAACCATGCCACACCAAGCCTCTTTCCAAAATTTGGTTGTAGCACCATGTCTCAGCTTTCATCTTATGTGGGGATCAAATAGATGATACATTTTGGAATTTGCTTTCCAAGGGGATTTAAGGGTGGCCTCTGGGTTAAAATTCTCCTCCCCACTGTTTTTTCTAGCCCTACGAATGCTTTTTCTGACTGTTGGCCATAAAGCCTTTGGGTTACTTTTCCTCCTCCATAGCCATTCTCCCATTAAAGTTGTGTACCTTGCTTTAAAATTGTTGATCCCTAGACCTCCTTTGTCAATTTCTCTGCAGACATCAACCTATTTCACCAGATTATTGCTACCATCATTTTCTTCACCACCAAACAAAAATATATATATATATATATATATATATATATATATATATATATATATATATATATTGTGTCCTGGGCTT
>JAJIYU010018865.1:0-11146 GCA_030144865.1 Tinospora cordifolia
GGGGGAGGGGAAGGGGGGGGGGGGGGGGGGGGGGGGGGGGGGGGGGGGGGGGGGGGGGGGGGGGGGGGGGGGGGGGGGGGGGGGGGGGGGGGGGGGGGGGGGGGGGGGGGGAGCTGGCCCAAGCACCAATTCAGCACATGCTTCTGCACCTCCCACCCAAACAGGCCAAGGCTCATGCGCCTTGGCCCATTTGGGCTTGAAACAAATTTTTTATTATTATTTTCTTTTTACCATTTCTTTATATATATATATATATATATATATATATATATACATTTTTCCCCTTTACTTACTCTTATTATTATTATTATTATTATTATTATTAATTTATATACATCCAACCCCAAAATAATAATTTTCACTTAAAAATCAAATAATTAACCACAAATTTATTATTTCTTTCTAAAAATTTAAATAAATTATCCAAAAATCATATTTTTTTTCATAAATCACATTTCTTCAAAAATTTAACGTATTCTCTTCTTGAAAATCATATTTCTCAATTAACCTAATATTTGCCAATAAATGGATAAAATTAGAAAAAAATTCAAAATTTTCATATATTTTTATTAAAAATTTTAAAAATATTCGAAAATACATACATTGAACCCATCAACTTGGTGTTCGAAAATATGGGTTGTTACACTAAGAGCATATATTATGAATGAATTGTTACAATTGTCCAAATCAATTATTTTTCAACCATCATTAGCAGTCATACCAACCATCACCATCGTCATTACAATGATGGGTTAATTTGTCAAAACTATTGTTTTACTTTATATGCCAACCATCATTAGCAGTCATACCTGACTAGTAATTGACCCAACTCAACAAAGCCTTTTTTTTTCCAAAGAGCAATAGCAATTTATTTTACAAACATAGTATAAGCTTAAAGGAATTTCATTGGTCATTACATTTTTAATAGGCTTGTGCTTATTTAGACAGAATCACTGCTCAAGACTTGAGTTATAATTTTTTAGATAAAAAAAAAAGAAAAGAAAGAAAGAAAACTAATAAAAAAGAATATGCATTAGAGAAAGGAGATGAGAAAGCACACCAGATGGTAGCAATGTCTACTTTGAGTTCTGGGTGTTTCAGAAGCCCTACCAATAGAATGAACACCATATATGACCAATACTCTAAGCCATACCAAACAACATAAATTTCTCAGATGCTTGATTTGGAATTAGTGAGTCCAAATTAGTTTAATGGGATTTTATTGTGAATCTATCAAATTGATAATAGCAATGGCTATTAGCACAAAAAACATGTTATAGAAATGGATCCAAACAATTTGATGGTTTGAAATCACAAACCTATGAGACAAGAAACAATAAAGGAGAAAGAAGAAGATACCTAGCAGTAATGGCGATGTGAGTAACGGTCATGAATAAACATAGAAAGAGAGTCAAAATTAAAAGTCAAGCAGTTTGAAACAAAGGAAATCGCAATTACTAATAATGATATCAATATCAAAATCAAAATTGAGCATCAAGAAAACCCAAGAAAGAGAGTGCAATTTTTAGAAAAAAAATATTAAAGGGAAGAAGAGAAGAGAAATCTAAAAAGCTACAAACATATCACTACAAACAAACAATTCAGAAACTAGGAAGGAAGAGATAGGAAGAAACTTGGTCTATGTTACCTTGCCTTAGAACAAAAGAAAGAAAGAAGATGAAGCGAGTGAATCCAAGGGATGCCCTAAAGTTCTTGTCTTCTTCTTCTTTACAACTTTAATGAAGAAATCGCTGAGCACAGGGCCTCCTTTACCTTGTCTTCTTCGTCTTTACTTCTTCGATGGAAGAGAACAGAGCATCTGAGACTATGAAAACTTGGGTTTAGTTCGCGCGTTGAAGAATCAAAGCATTGGGGTTAGTTCGCACGTTGTTATGTGTATTGATGTTTTTCTGATTCCCTACAAAAACTTGCAATACCCATCAAGATCGACTCCTCCTTTCTTCTTCAAAACAAAATAGGGTAGTTCATGCATTAGGGTATTTTTAAAAAAGGGTTCGTGTGTTGTTTTTCACTATTTAGCCTTTTATCAACAAAACTTATAATTTTTTTCTTGCATTAGTATTATAAATATTTATATCTACCAAAAATAGTGTTATTTTTTAATAAGATCTCTAACTTAAATTAATAGTTTTTAGTTTCATATAAAAAATTATTCTAGTTGAACAATGTTATGACTTTTAATTTTTATAATGCAAAATATATTATCTTATAAATATTTTTTAAAATCAAAGTGCTTATATATTTTGTGCATAAGTAATTTTTTAGAAGAATCAATTTAAATGCATATATTAATTTTTTAGATAATAATTATTTATGATTACTTGTATCAAAAAAAATTTAGTTTCTATTGAGATGCAAATTTAGTAACGGAAAAATTATATTTTTGATTGGAAACCAATATCAAATCTGTTATGAGGCTCAACTTGTCTCTTTGGATCCCTTGCAAACTATTGTTGAGTTGCAACAGATAAAATCTATTTCAAAAATTGCAATTATAATATATTTCATTCCAAATTTAGAAATTGAAAAAAAAAAGTTCATTTCTAATTAGAAATGAATATCAAATTGTTACAATTTAATTTGTATAGATGAGCTCACCTTCTATTTGTTACAAATTAGCAACAAAAAATATACATCACTAAATTTGAAAGGAAATAGCAACAAAAATATGTCTTTTTAAAATTTTCTTACTAAATTTGGAAAATTTCCGCCCAATTCTTCCACCAAATATAGTAACAAACGATTGGTTGCAAAACTTTACATTGCAAATTCCAATGTTGATTCATTTTGATTTTCCTCCAAACTTTAATTCGTTGTAGATACATTGTATATGTGTTTTAATTTAGTAATGTGTTGGGACCCCTTCTCTAAGCCAAGGGCGGCCCGACCGACACAGTGGCCTGACAAACCCTCTCACCAAGTCGAGTTCGCCCAGCTACTGTTAAGCCCTTTCCAAAACTCATACAACAGATGATATCAGATTAATTGGAACACTTAAAAGCAAAAGTAAGCAACATACAAAGTAGAAGCATTTCATTACATTGTCGTCTTGTCCAAAATATATAGTTGACCTCTTATATACAACAATGAATGACCAACCTCTAAGTCAAAAGATCAAAGAAACGGGTACAGGAATTGTCAGGGAAACTAGGCGATCACTATGTTTTTCCCTTTATTAGCCACTATAGAACTTAAAATAATGATAGAGTAGTGTGATTGTATGAATGCTTGATTGTTTTGAATGCATGCTTTATTTATCTGAATTTCATAAAATATGTATATCATATGTATTTTGATCATGAAACCAAATCTTATACCCAACGACATGATAGAACGAACTAAACAAAAAAATAGCAAAAAATAAATACTAAATTGGCGATAATGTGTAGGTAATGGCTGAACCTAGTGGATACACAACAATGGGTGTTACTTTTGATGACACTAACTCTCAGGAAGCACAGAACATCATGGCTGAGGCTAGGGTGGAACATTTGATGAATGAGGTTACTAGGAGAGTGATGGAATGGATAGAACAAACGCTAACTCGAATAATACCTCAGGCGGCACCACGGCTACAGGTGCAAGAACAGATCTTAATGTAGCAGCCAATACCAGCACCTGAGATTCTGGATCATCAAGAAGAACCAGAAGACCTTGAAGATAGTGAACATAGAAAGCTACTGTTAGAATTGAAGAAGCTAGAACCATCACAGTTTCACGGTACTACGGATAGTTTAACAGCTGACCATTAGTACCAAGAATTAGAAAAACACTTGGATGTGTTGAGAGTAACAGGTCCTAGCAGGGTAGTGTCAGCTACCC
Source organism: Tinospora cordifolia (assembly GCA_030144865.1). Lineage (NCBI taxonomy): Eukaryota > Viridiplantae > Streptophyta > Magnoliopsida > Ranunculales > Menispermaceae > Tinospora > Tinospora cordifolia. The sequence goes on from JAJIYU010018865.1 coordinate 3,844, forward strand.
ATCAATTCAAGGGACTAGCTAGAAGCTGGTGGCGGATGGTTAAGACAGACCCGACCATTAGTTTTGGCAGAATGAACTATGAAGAGTTTAGGGAGATATTCTGTAAGAAATTCTTCCCTGAAGCAACACTGGCGAAGATGCAGGAAGACTTCGTTCAGTTGAAGTAGAGAGAGATGACGGTGGCCGAATATGAGGCCAAATTTATTGAATTGGCTAAGTTCTCGCCTGAACTAATCAGTGAAGAGAAGAAGAAGGTCAACCGCTTTACTCAAGGTCACAAGATTGAAATCTGAAAATTAATAAGGACAGCGTACCCAAAAACGTATAGAGAAGTCATAGACAGGGCATTAACCATAGAACAAGAGTTGAACTTCGAGCAAAGGTTGAGGAACAAAAACAAGAGACCAGGAGGTGACAGAGACCACCAAGGATATCAAAAGAGAAAAAATGCTAATTAGGGGGATGGAAACAAAATGCCCCAATGGCAAAATTGACCCAAAACAGAAGAACAATCAGAGCTGGACAGATGTCAAGAGCAGTGTTTCAATTGCAATTAGCGAGGGCACCTAGCAAAGTTTTGTCATACCAAAACCCAGACACGATAACAACAACAACCTCTGAATCGTCACGATGGAGAACAGAATGTACGTCCTCAACAACAACTACCTCAACAAAATAACACCCAGGGGCAAAATCAAAATCAAGGTTGGGCATAAAACCTAAATCAAGGCCGTGGGCAAAACTAGGCTAGAGTCTTTGCCATTGTTGATGCCCCTGAAGACCAAATCCCTGCTGTTGAAGGTAAATTCATGTTATTTAACATTGCTGTAAAAGTTTTGTTTAATTCGGGTGCCACTAAGTCAATTATGTCAAAAGAACTAGTTAGGAGATTACAATTAGTGACATCCACATCACTAGAACCATTTCACATGTCCACTCCCATAGGAGATACTATAGTTACTCAAAAAGTTTGTACATGTGAATTAAGATTTGGGGACAAACTAGTAACTACTGACCTTGGATTATTACCTTTCCAAGGGTATGATGTGATACTGGGTATGGACTAGTTGACTCAACACCAGGCTCAATCGATTGCTCAAGACGAAAAGTCACATTAACTCTACCATTCGAAGAGTTAGTAAAAATCAATGGGGATATACAAAGACTACCTCGAAGTCCTATGACAACCATGTTACATTGTCTAAAACAAAGTGAGGGCTTCAAACAATTACTAGAGGACGATATTAGATCTGGAGAACCTAAGAAGATTTTGAAGATACCTATAGTATGGGAATATGTAGATGTATTCCCAGATGATTTACCTAGACTACCACCACATAGAGAGGTAGAGTTCAAGATTGAACTTTATTTAGGCACAAATCCTATAACTCTTCCTTTTTATCGAATGGCACTAGTAGAACTAATTGAACTCAAGACATAGTTGGATGAACTCCGTGAAAAGGATTCATTCGACCCAGTGAATCACCATGGGGAGCTCTAGTATTATTTGTGAAAAAGAAAGATGAATTCTTGAAGTTGTGTGTCGATTATCGAAAGTTAAATCTGGTAACTATAAAGAATAGGTATCCTTTGCCAAGGATAGATGACTTATTTGATTAATTGAGGGGAGCTACTCATTTCTCTAAGATTGATCTTAGGTTAGGATGTCATCAGTTGAGAATCCGAGAGTCAGATATACACAAAACAGCCTTTAAGACTAGATATTGACACTTTGAGTTCACCGTGATGCCCTTCGGTTTAACGAATGCCCCAACAACGTTCATGGATTTAATGAACCGAGTGTTTAGACAATATCTTGACCACTTTGTGGTGGTATTCGTAGATGACATTCTAATTTATTCAAAGACATAAGCTGAACATTTGCAAATAGTGTTGGAAACCCTCAGAGGTCACCAACTATATGTCAAGTTCAGCAAATGTGAGTTTTGGATGAAGACAATCAAGTTCCTTGGCCATGTAGTATCAGCAGAATGCATCTCTGTGGATCAGGAGAAGGTGGAAGCTGTCATGAATTGGTAACAACCAAAGACAGTTACGAAAATCAGGAGTTTCTTAGGTCTGGCTAGATACTATAAAAGGTTCATACAAGATTTCTCTAAACTAGCAGAACCTATGACCAAGCTAACCAGGAAGGGAGTTAAGTTCAATTTGGATGAGAAGTGCGAACAATCATTCCAAGAACTAAAGAAGAGATTAACTAAGGCCCCCATCCTAGTCACCCCAACCCATGGGGTTACTTTTATCCTTTATACTGATGCATCAATGAATGGACTGGGAGCAGTATTGATGCAAGGAAGACAAGTAATTGCTTATGCCTCACGACAACTGAAGGTCAATAAGAAGAACTACCCCACTCATGACCTAGAGTTAGCAGCCATTGTATTTTCCCTGAAGATTTGGAGACACTACCTTTATGGTAAAAAATTTGGTCTGTTTTCACATCGCAAGAGTTTGAAGTACATCTACACCCAAAAGGAGTTGAACCTCAGGCAACGCAAATGGATGGAATTCTTGAATGACTATGATTTTCAACTACACCACCATCTAGGGAAGGCCAATGTAGTGCCTGATGCCTTGTGTAGAAAGTTCAACAAACAAGAGGAAGAGAAAGGCCAGATGTACCAGTTAATCGATGACTTTAGGCTAGAAGTGACTTTAAATGAAGAACAAGCCTACCTCTACACTATGTTTTGCCAACTGAATCTTCTGCACCAGATCAGAGATGAGCAAAGATAAGACAAATGGCTTACTAGTCTGATTGAAGGAGTTATACAGGATACGCATGCTGACTTCAGGTTAGATGCTGAAAATATCTTAAGGTTTGGAAAAATGATCTATATACCTCAGAATGGGCAAAGTAAGCAGACAATACTAGATGAGGCCCATTAGATCAAGTATATGATGCATCCAGGTGGAGACAAAATGTACTAAAACCTTAAAAAGGCCTACTGGTGGAAGGGCATGAAAAGGGATATAGCCCAATATGTATCTAGATGTTTGACATGTTAACAAGTGAAGGTAGAGCACAAGAAACCTTCAGGGATGTTACAGCCACTTCTGATACCAAAATGGAAGTGGGACAACATCGTGATGGACTTTATTAGCGGCCTGCCAAGGAATCAAAAGGTAGAAGACATCGTATGGGTGATTGTGGATTGTTTGACGAAGGTAGCTCACTTCCTACCCATTCGATCTACAGATTCCATTCGAAAACTTGGAGAATTATATGTGAAGAAAATTATAAGACTCCATGGTGTTCCCACAACCATCATGTCTGATAGAGATTCTAGGTTCACTTCTCAGTTCTGGCAGAGTTTGTAAAAAGAGCTAGGAAGCAGACTCACCATGAGCACTGAATTCCATCCTCAGATCGATGGGCAATCTGAATGGGTCATTCAGATATTAGAAGATATGTTAAGAGCTTGTGTCATTGATTTCAAGGGCAACTGGAGCAAGTACCTACATTTAGCAGAGTTTGCCTATAACAATAGCTATGAGGCAAATATCGAGATGGTTCTATATGAGGCCCTTTATGGGAGGCCCTGCAGATCACCAACCTATTGGGTTGAATTCATGATCTTGTTCTTATTGGTCCAGATTTGGTGGAAGAAATGAACAACTAAGTCAAACTAATACGAAAGAGATTGGCTACAGCTTAGAGTCATTAAAAGAGCTATGCTGATAACAGAAAGAGACCCCTAGAGTTCCAAATAGGAGACCAAGTATTTCTAAGGATTAATCCTCAAAAGGGAATTAAGAGGTTTGGATTCAAGGGAAGTTATCGCCAAGATTTGTTGGACCCTTTCAAATACTTAGGAGAATCGAAGAATGTACTTATGAGTTGGAACTACCAAACCGAATATCCTCAATGAATAATGTATTCCATGTATCAATGCTACGGAAGTACAAACTAGACCCATCACATATCATACACTGGGAGGAAGTTGTACTTCGAGACAATGCAACTTACGAGGAACCAGCAATTAGAATATTAGATCGTAAGGTGCAAAATCTCAAGAGTAAGGACATTCCGTTGGTTAAGGTTTTGTGGAGACATCATGATTTGGAAGAAGCAACCTGCTAGCTGGAAAACGAGATGAAAAACAAATATTCAGGTCTCTTCACCCAAAATACCTAACCAAACAACATTGACGTGGATAAGTACAAATTTCGAGGACGAAATTTATTTTAAGAAGGGTAGGTTGTAATACCTGAAATTTTAAGTGTTGTAATACCACAATTTTTTGATGACTATAATTAAGTGTCAAATAACCTTAGTCAACAAACATTGATCATTATCAGGAAAATCATGAATGATAAGAAAGTGTCATAAATTTGTCTTTTTGACATATTTAAAAAATGTCATAAATAGTAATATTGATTAATAGTATTGTAAATAGTAAAGTTGATTAATAGTATGATAAATAATAAAGTTAATTAATAGCATCGTAAATAGTAAAATTATAAATGTTATCGTAAATAGTAAAGTTGACTAATAGTATCATAAATAGTAAAAATTGATTAATAAATGGTAAAGTTGACTAATAATGTCGTGAATAATAAAGTTGATTATGAATAGTGAAGTTGATTATTAGTTTAATTAAAAATAATTAAGTAAACTTTATCTCTAGTTAATAACTTCATTTTTAATAAATAAAAGTAATTTTAAGTACATGAATAATATTATCTAGCCCCCACCACTATCATCTTTAAATAATTAAGGAGGATAGTGCCGATTTTAATTAAATAGAAATGACATGAAAAATATTATTCAACTACCACCACTATCATCTTTAAATAATTAAAGAGGATAGTGTCAATTTTAATTAAATGGAAATGACATGAAAAATATTATTCAACCATCACGACTATCATCTTTAAATAATTAAAGAGGATAGTGCTAATTTTAATCAATTAAAAATAGTTTTACAGTGTATGAATAATTCACATCAAACCACCATTATTAATACTTACAAATGAGATGACCCCCTTGTCTCTCTATTATTCTAAGCTAACCACTACCATACCCTAAATACTAACCTTAATGATTAAAGCTCTACTATAAATAGAGAGCCTCTCCTCACATTTTTTTGATACCAAATTAAAGCATTGAAGTGTGCTTAAGAGGAGAGGGAGAGGAGGAAAGTTTGGAAGAAAGAGTAGCTCAAGTTGAGATCTTGAAGATTGATAAGCGAAGACTCGAAACAAAGGGGAATAACAACACAAAGATTGAGGTGGAAGTGATTACTCTACTCTATAGTATTATTTGAATTTTAATGTTGAATATGTGATGTTTACGTTGTTTGAATGCCTAGAAGTATGCAAGAATATTGATTTAATGATTTTCCTTTCTTTTTTATTTATATTGCTTATGACCTAGAGAATATGCTCCGTAGTTGCGTCTTGTACGATCTTCTACATAAAAAATTGAAAGTCATTGTTTTCATTTATGTATATATTGATTTATGATGTCATACTGATGGAATATTTAAATATTGACGAAATATTTATCTTGCAATTCTCTACACACAAAAATAAGATTAAATAAACATTTCAACCACATACAAGCACGGGGACAGATGTCCTTCGTGTGTGTTCTACGCAGAATTAGAACTAGTTGTCAGGATTGATACCAGAGTGGACTGGGTTTCAAGAATAACCCAACTTCACTGAGAAGAGTTTGAGTTTCAAGATTGATCTCTCTCCCTAGATTTGGAGCACAGGGGTTAACCCTTTCAGTCTAATTGATAACTGTTGATAAATAAATGTTTGAAACGCCTAATGAATGATAAGTGTTTGCATGTTCAGTGTTTGATTTAAATAATGTTATTGATGTATTGTGTATGATCCATTGGGCTCTTGAGCTCACTCCACTCACTCTTTTTCAGGTAACCATTGAAGACATTGTTCCTACCAAATCAATGTAAATAAGTAATAGTGTACCTCATAGTATGAAGATAGTAGAAAATAAACTGTATTGTAGGGCTTGTGATCCACCATGTTTGATCATGTTAGATGTTGATAGTATTTGTATTATCAAAAGTTGGCTATGGAACCAACAAAATTGTTTTTGACTTTGATTATAAATTAATGTCTTCAGTTATTGTATAATCCCGAGGTTGTTGCTGTTCTATTTCTAAACATCTATATTTATACTTTATTTTGTACCTTGGGATACAAACTGGCAAAACTAACAGATGTGATAAATGATGTAAAGAAAAAGTAATATCCCTAGTTCTCAGATAGAAAGCAGGATTTACTGCACTCGAAGGTAATAACGTCTCAAACTACGAGACAACCATGTCATCTATGATGTATGTGACAGATTTGGGAGGTGGGGTGTTACAGACCTCGAGTATAACCTCAATCACATCAAGTACCCTGATCCCGACGCTCGGTCCTCGAGCCTATGGTCTCACTACCAGTGTACATCTACACATCTCAAAATCAATCAGATGTATCTAAATCATGTGAACCCATTTAAACCATGTCATTTTATACAAGTTTTATGCAAGGAATAAAAGTCATAGAAAACACCTAAATCAAACTACTCACTTCGAGTGCTGCGTACCGCTCCCGTCCCGAAGTATTCTCTCGAATCTACATCAATTAAACTCCATCTCAGTTCTATTCATGTAGTGGCCTAATCTCTAATGTCACTATCGCTACTCAGTTTCGATCAACCCGAGCTGTTTCGGTCAATTGGTCAACTCTAGTTCACTATTGCTACTCAGTTTCGATCAACCCGAGCCGTTTCGGTCAATTGGTCAACTCTAGTCAACTCTGGTCAACTCTGGTCAATGTGGTCATCCTAGTCACTATTGGTCAATTTGTGTCCAAATTGGGTCAAAATGGGCTAATTGGGTCAAAATTGGTTCAAAATCCCAAATCCCAACACTTAGTTAAATTTTGGGTTCTTTGCTCTCTTACACAGTGAGTTTGCTGATTTTTCTGCAGGCAATCCGTATGTCATATTTGCACCAAATTTTTTAAGTCTGTTCTAGACTCCTTAAACCTTCCACAGAATTTTAAATCATGAATTTAAGACTTCATTTGATAGTGTTTTTGATTGAGATATTAGGAACTATATGTTTTCAGATTCTAAGTGACAAGCAGTGACTGTTTTCCTAATTTGACCCACTTATCCATATCAAAATATTCTGAAATTTGGTACGTAGGATTCTCTCCACCAGATTTCAGCACAATCTACTAATATTCAGGCATTAATTTTAATCTCAAAGTTTTCAGCTGAATCATAGGGACTTCTAAGTTCACACTCCCT
>JAJIYU010018866.1:0-11025 GCA_030144865.1 Tinospora cordifolia
AGAATGCAAATGTAATAATATTATTGGAGCCAAATTTATGTAGAACAACAAGACTAATTCGTCGCCCTCTTGTACGAATTGGGAATGTTTCAGACACCATTAACTAACTAATTGGACCAAATGATATTTGTAAAGTCATTCAAAGAATGAATTTAGTTCTCCTTTCCTATTACTTGTAAAGTATGAAGTTTTTAAAGTATGAAAACAAAGTCTAGATTCTAATTAGTGATCAAATAATTGGATTAAAACCTACTTGAATGCAACAACAGTTTGGGGTTTATTATTGGAACAAAAGTATAAAGTTGGTATGATTTCACCATTTGAGATTTTCACCTTAGCGTAACATATGTTAAACTACAACTTACATAACATGTAAGTTTTTAACAAGTATATGAAGAAAAGAGATTGACCTGAAAGCATACAACAGCAACAGAGAAGTACAACAGCAACAGAGAAATTGACCCAATAGGAGTCCGCATAGAGAAGTAAAGCAACAACAAAGAGATTGACCTAACATGAGCCAACATAGAGAAGTAGAGTAGCAACAACAACCTACAAGCCTTGAAGCAAAATCCAAAGTTGTAGATGTCAATTTTGTGAAACAATCAGCGTCCCAACCATGAGAAATGTTTCCAACTCAACATAGTTTATTGTGTTTTTTGTCTTCACTATGATTATTAGTCAAATTCTCTTTAAAAGCCTCTCACTACATGTTTATTTGTTAATCAAATTTATAATTCTAAATGATAAATATAGTTGGAGAGTTAAAAAGTAGAGTTTTAAGGGCTAAAAATTGAGTCTACTAATAAGAACATGGTAGTCAATTTAATATGTTAGAATACTAAGAATTAAAGTTACTAGAGTCTTCAAAAATAGTATTGGATGTTGAAGAAGGGTCATTAAGATGGATGCTAACTAATTCTGAATTTGTCCAATTAAATTAAAATTTTAGGCAATAAGCATTGGATCTTGTAATTGAAGTGAAAAACAGAATATGACAAAAATAAAACCACTAAGTGTATTAAGAATTTTAGTTATAAATCTACCTATGCTAAAAGATCACCAATGATCATTAAAAAGAGAAAGAATACTAAACACAAACAAGAATATAGTGGTCAATTCAAGCATGTTACTTTCCTGTTTCATAGTAAATTACTCAAGAGTGTTGTTTCTTTAGACCAAACATTTAAAAAGAGGAAAGATTTAGATAAGTTAGCAACTATGGGGTCATTGCCACTAAGGCATCGTTGTTGGATTGTCCAACCACCACATTAGTAATCCAAGTAATCAGCATGGTTCCTACTACCCCTCTTTTTGTTTCCTTCAACATCACTCATTTACTATCAAAATAAAAGTAAAATCTTATTTACATCATATCATAATTTCACCATGACAAATCAAGAATAAATAACTAAATATATTATAGGTCAAGCTAAGTGTGCTTGGTACAAATGTATTGGCAAACAATGCAACAAACACTAAAATTATTAGATAGAGTAATAAATACGAGCTTAATTGTGATGACCCATGAATTGATATGCAAAAATTATCAGGTCTAATGTATGAATTTTCTGAAATTTTAGTGGAAATATATGAAATTTTCTCAATTTTCCTAAATTCTGAATTATTTATTGGAGAAAATTAGAATAATGGGAAAAAAATATAATTTTGAGGAGAAAATGCATAAAATCATAAGAAAAATATAATTTCTTAAGGAAAATGATTTTTGAGATTGATTGTTGAATTTTCGGAATAATTATGAAATTTTTAGAATGATTAATAGAATTTTCGGATGAAAAATGTAATTTTTAGGTGATTATTGAATTTTTGAAAAAAATAATTGATAAATAATAAAAATTAGAATATATTTGAAGTTTGTGTTGAGAAATGAGGATTAAATAATTTTTGATACTCTTGAAAAAAAAACAGCGAAATTTCGATATATATATATATATATGTCTATATACAAAAAAAAAAAAATTGGGCCACCTAGGCAGCCCAGGCCCATGTGGGCCGGGCTAGGCTGTGCGCCTAGCCCGGCTCTTCCTCTGCCCTCTCCCTTTCTTCTTTCCTTTCTTTCTCCTTTCTTCCTTCAGCCACCAACCACCTGCAACAATGGCAGAGCAGGTTTTTGCACCTGATTTTGAACCACCGGTGGTTGCCGCCGGCACGCCACCACCTGCACCCCGTGAACTCTGGCCAAGCAACCACCATACTTGGCCATTCCCCGGTCACGTGGGTGGCCATATGGCGCGTTTTGGTTCGTGCAAAACCTCTCCCAAACATCACAAAACCAGATTTTTGGTGCAGAAACCAGTTTGAATGAGTCATCTTCCATCCCTCATATCTCCTTTGTCCGAGCTCAGAATTTGGCAATCTTGGGGTCTCCGAAAAGAGCTCATTTCCCTCTTTAAGTTTGTGCAAACCGTTGGACAAAAGCACCAGCCTATTGAGACGAAAATCACTACGAAGATTGTTGTTTGGCACAGTTAAACCCAGAAAAATCAGACAATGTGTGTTTTGGCCGAGTGTGCGAGGCAGTTTCATGGGTCATCCGAACTCCGATCTTGAGGTATTACAGCTCGTTTTAAAGCTTGTTATATCTACTTCATTTTCTATTTAAAGAAGAATGACAAATGAACACTGGAAGGATGTCAAAAATGGTGATGAAGTAAGTTACTTGATATGCATGAATTGGTACTTAGAAAATTTTTGAAAAATCTGTCATGATACCATGATTTCATGCTTACTATTATGAATTTTTAAAAATACATAGATATGTCAGATTTACCTAAAATTTGGAGGATACGTTTATGAAACAACTAGGAATGTTGTGTAAAAATTCGGTCTCAAATTGGTAAGTCTAGGGGGTCGAATAAGTGGCTTTTTGACTATCTATCATATGCAATCTAGGAAACCAAAAGTTTCTGATATCACCCTTGAAAAGCAGAATAAACGAGGTTCAAAATTCATGAACTAAAATTATGGAGACACCTTAGGAAGTGTGGATCATAACTGGAAAATCTTGCGCAAATCTGACATACAGATTGACCGCAGAAAAATCGTGAATTCCGTTGCGCAGATAGAACAAAAAGGACCATATAGGAATATTTCTGTGATTTCACTTGAAAACCATAGTTACTGATATCATAAAATTGAAAATCAAAATTTTGGGGAGCATTTGATGGATATAAATCAAATCTAGAAAATTTGGTATAAATCCAACAGTCAGATTGATCACAAAAAATGTGGAAACTTTACTGTGCAAATAGAAAGGAAAATCCAGGAAATGAAGTCCCTGTTATTTTAGTTGAAAAACCTATTAAAAAAGGTTTAAAAATCGAAATATAAAATTTTGGTACATATTCGAAAGATCTAGATCAAATCTGAAAGGTTTCGCGTGAATCCAACGGTTGGATTTATCGTAGGAAAATCACCAAATTGACTGCACAAATAAGAAGAAAACCATAATTAAAAGTTTATGATATTTTAATTAAATACCCCATCAATTTGAGTCCAATTATCTAATTATAAAATTCTAGTATCAAACCTGGGAAGTTTCGCGAAAATCCAACGGAGAGATTAATCGCAGAAAAACTAACAAATTTACTGCGCAAATTAAATTAAAAAAGGCTTAGAAATGACTAAGTGTTGAAAATTGAGAATTTTAACCCAATTGACTTGATTTTGACCAAATTGACACAACTTGACCAATTTTAACTAGGTTGACCGAGTTTGACTAAGTTTGACCTGTTGACCAGGTTTGACCGATTCGAATTCGAATTGTCTAAGATCGATTAAGAATAGTAGGACCGTAGTTAAACAATGTTTCATGAGGAACTGAAATTAGGTCTAACATAACACAAATTGAGCATAGATCGGGGGACTGGGCCAAGTGTCGAGGGGACATTGGTGTGCGGGACTCGAGGTGAGTAGTTTAATTCAGTTGTTATCTTAACTGTATTCTTTGCATAGACAATGATTGAAATTGTCATCGATTGAATGGTTTCTCGTATTGAGCTACAATAACTGATTTGAAATATATGTAGTTGTATACTAATAGGGAGACCATAGGCTCGAGGTCCAAGCGTAGGGTCAGGTTACACGATGTGATTAGATTAAGCTTGAGGTCCGCGCGTAGGGGTTAAGGCATATGATCAGTGCGCCTAGCCTCAGACCTGCTCGAGCATAACACTTGAGGACCAAGCGCAGGGTTAGGGTGTTCGATGAATGCACCTAACCCTTGACCGGCTTGAGTGGCCGGTACGCCTGACTCATGACCCACTCGAGCGATGATCATAGGGTTGTATTTGATGATTTGAACCCTAGTCTTGATATAGTTTTGAGCTGCATGAATTAAAACTGTTTTTCTTCAAATTGTTGCACTATTTATAAATGCTTTTGTAACATACCATGATTCTTGAGAAATTGTTTCACTGCTACTATTCATGTATACATGCACTATTTTTGGATGCCGGTTAGGTAATATGCTAGTTTTGCTATTCACTGAGCCACGTTAACTTTTAGGTTCACTACTCTACTAATATTTCAGGTTCTTCAGCGATCGGTAGAGGGAAAGGCGTGGCGATAGCCTAGTCCCAGAGTGGTTCTCTGTTTCTTTTTGTTTCTATCTAAGGTCGATCACATTTTGTATGTATCTAATGGTTTAATGGTCAACTGTGCTTTTGGGACATGATAATATGTAATATTTTGTTGCTTTCGTACCTTATAATATGAATGTTTAAATTACTCTGATGTCATTTGTCGTAAAAATTAGAATGTAAGGGCTTAAAAGTGATTGAACGAACTCAACTCGATGAGTGAGTTCGTTGAGTCACTGTGTCGGTTCGGCCGCCCTTCGACCTAGGGAAAGGGTCCTGACATTAATTTTGAGAAACTTAATATATGTTTTTCTCAAATAATGATTGTAATAAACACACGATCTTTGAAAAAGGTATGCAGTAGCAATCTCCAATCACAATTGGGCTACTCTATAGGAAGTCCATCATCCATTGCCCCCTTGAGACACATAAAAATCCTTATATGGTTTTAAAATAATGAAATACGACTAATGAAATATACCAAAACAAAGAAAAAATGGGAAGAGCACACAACAATGACAATAAAACGATATAATCAGTTGCAATATAATTGAAACTTACCTCCAAATACCCACAAAAGCTAGCTATATGAATCATAGCCTACTTCAAAAACAAAAAGAGCAATGACCTCGAAATTCAAGCTAGAGGAGAAAAAACTATTGTTAAATAACTAGCTTGAGAATTCTAAATAATAATATTTTATTTGACAATGGTCCTAAAAGGCGGCCATGGGATTTTTTGCAAGAGTACTTAAACTAATATTTTACTTACAAAAAATTAATGTGTATGAGGGACATGTACAAATTAATGCAAGCTTCTCTACACCATGAATTAAATCACTAGTTATTGCGTCTTCTGGTTCTTTTCCCCTCGGTTGACAAAATAATGAAGACTAGCCATTGACCCTTTTAAAGTTAGCATGTCAAGCATTAATTACACATTTCTTTTATATGAAAGTGATATCAATATTATTTTTGATGCTACATTTGATTTTGTTTGAATATATTAAAAAAAAACATTCTTAGAACATTCAAAAGAAAAAGGAAGGGCATAAAAAATAAAAATAAAATAATGTTAGTTTCTAATGTATAAATTATTAATTAAGACAATGTTATTGTGACTACTTTAGTTATATTTTCATATAACTTTAACATTTATATATAATCATTAAATAGAGGGAAATACACTTCAAAATAATATGTTAACATTTTAGCCTATATTATTACTTTTTTGAAAAAAAAAATTTTAAATTGATTTAATGGTCAAAGTCAATCAAGCTAATGTTTGAAAACTAAGGAAAAGAACAAAAGAAGACGAAGACCAGTCCATAATTAAGCTACACATAAGGGTATGAATTGCAGTCTTGATGAGTTATTACAAAATAATTTCTAAAAGCACTAGTAGCCCAACCCGAGGTTTGGGTCAGACTTTTTCAGAATGTGAGTTCCACAGTAACAGGGTTTGTACTTATATAATTAATAAGGTCAAAACCATCAAATTCTTGCATAAAGACACCATTTCTGAAGTAATTAATATACGAAGAATAGCTCGGTTGGTGAGAGTGATGGGAACAATGTTACATATTACCGAAACTATAGTCCATTTATCTAGTCAAATAAACATATAATTCAATGAAAATCTACACAGTCTGAGGTGACGCGTAGAAAATAAGTTGCATTGTAATTTCTATCATAAGAAATCTAGCTAAGGGGCCGTATTGGTTTCTCCAATTTGTTGAAGTCTCCATCTTCCTTTGAAAAAGCCCAAAAAAAAAAGAAAAGAAAAAGAAAAATGGATGAAAATTTAGCATGTAGATGTGATGCATAAGTTGCGTTCTTTATAGATTTTTATTATATTAAAATTTATATAATGATATTATAATTGAAGATAAATGGAATAATTAATTAAAATTTTACATGTTTAATGCTAGGTTTAACACCGGGAATGAGATGAGATTTGATTAATTATAGTTCAAATTTAATATTTAAGTATGAGGTGAGATTACTTGTGTTAATCTCACCTCATAATTAATCTCATTCTATTAGGATAAAACAATCCCAACTATTTTTGTCAATTATTTCGATCCCTTCCTTTTTTTGTTGCGTGTCACACCATTTCTATTGTCCTTCCTTGTCCTTCTTCTTCTTCTCTTTCTTCTACTTCTTTTTTTCTCAAAAAAAGGTTATAGATTTTACCATTCACAACACTAGAAAAGATTAATTTTATTTTTTTTGATGATGTATCTTCTTGTTGTTCTGAATTGAAATCATCTTTAAATTGAAAAATTTGTGATAAGGAAGTTAATGACGAAGAAATGTTAAAAAAAATAATCGCCACTTTTTGTACGCTTCAAATATACTTCCAAAATAGCAATTTGGAGAGTGCAAATTTGCAAAAAAAAAACTTCAAATTGATATCGTGTCTTCTTGTTGTTGAGAAAATTATGAGATTTTGATGAAAAATCATCAAGCCAATCTAACTTGTTCTATACTATTTCTTGAAGCAAATTAAATGTTGCATTAGTCATGGATTATAGTCATAGATGTAGGTATAAGTGCAATCACAAACAAGAATAAACTAGGGAGTGATAAAGGTCATGCCAAATATGCTCGAAATTGCAATGGTCAATTATTCCACAAAAGTGAAATAAACCTAATCCTCACACAAACAAAGGGCAGAAGTAATTAATTAAGCCCGTTCTAAATATATATGAAAAATGTTTGTTATAGATGCGACGTGAAAGCATATCAGTCATGTACTTATTCTACACCTAAACAATTGTTGACCTTTATCAAGCTTCACTTAATGGAAAAGAAAAAGAAATTAAAGTGAATTTTATTGAAAAAATAAACATGCACGTCTAGCTATTTCAAATTTTATTGAAGATCCTAATGAAAGAAATTGATAAAGAAATTGCTTTATATTATTTAAACTCACCCAAAAAAAAAATCAATATTGTCACACTTCTTTTTAGGCCATCTAGTGTATCTTCAAGTATGCAAGACCTCCCCATGATTCATGGATCATTTATATACACATCTCGAGGATCTCGAGGAGAATCTAAAGGACTCATGATAATCAATATTGTCACACGCTCGAGACCCCAGTCTGTTTCTTAAATAATATATTTGATAAATTAGTAGTTTCCAGCATTTTATTAAGCAAAGCAAGCGTGTCTTTTACCCAAACAAGCGTGTTGACCAAACAATTTTAACCCCTCTATTACTACTACACGATAAACCTAAGTGGAAACCATCCAAATCATGAATTCAAACTAATATTATATAAAACCAAGAACAAATAATAACAATAATTAATTAATTCTCTAAAAGAATAATTAATTAATTTGAAAAAAAAAAGAAGAAGAATGGACTTTTGAATTTAGGACAATGACCCTCTTTGCATTAAGAGGTGCCCTCTAAATCCATCTAATCGTCATTTTCATATTTATCTCCAAACATAAAAAACATTTCACCTTCAAACTCCAAAAAAGAGCATCCACAAGTCATGGCCACCACCCCACAGCCTCCTTTCTTCTCCATAATTTTTCTATCTTTCTTCTCATTATCACTCAACACAAAACCAGCAATAGCATCATCATCATCATCATCTAGTAGTACTAATGCTCATCAAACTAACAAGTGTAGCAGTAACATGTATTGCAACAAAAAAGAACCCTTGATCCAATTCCCATTCACCCTCCAAAACCAGCCTTACTGTGGCTACCCCGGCTTCACTCTCTCCTGCAACACACCCAAAAGAACTCTCATCAACCTCGGATCCTCCGGTGACTACCTAGTTAAAAGCATAGACTACGTATCTCAAGAAATCCGAATCAACGACCCAGAAAACTGCCTACCCAGAAGACTACTCCAGAACTTCACCCTCTCTAACACGCCTTTCAAGGGCTTTTACCACAGAAACTACACGTTCTTGAACTGTTCTTCGGCTGCCGTTGACGCTGCCAGGTTAAACATCATAAGCTGTCTTAGTGATGAGAATTATGCAGTTTTGGCTACGTATAATCCCGCGAGTTTCATGGCGTTTATGATGGGTGCTTGTGTGGTGATGGGTCAGGTTAAGGTACCCATATCGCTTTCGTTTTATGATCAGATTGAGGTTTCTTCTGAACTTAGTGAAGATTTGAGGTTGAGTTGGGGAGAGCCGGATTGTGGTGATTGTGTTGCCAGAGGAGGGAGGTGTGGATTTGTGGGGAACAGTTCTTCAGGTGGTAGGAGTGAAATTGGCTGTTTTGATGATGACGACAACGGAGGTAAGTTTCTTCAATTTTTGGACAATGCTAAAGTATAAAAATGAGTATAAACTTCTACATATTCATCAATCGTTATTGATCCCATCCTTGAATGTTACAGTTGCGTATTTAAAAATAAAATATTTCCATAATCAGTAAGTTAATATTTTCAAGAATAATTTTATAAAAAGAGCAATACTCGATTAATGTCGTTCACAACAAATAATGAGTTGCATAAAAATAAAAATAAAAATACAAATTATAATAGCCAATTTAGTATATTTGATGCCAAGTTCTTCTCTCACGTTGGGTCTCAGCTACATAATTATCTCAAAATATTAATAAGAAAGTTGGGTAATTGCATTAGAATGTAATTTACATATGATATCACTGTATAATGAGCATTGACATTACTTAAATTATATATTTCCTTATTATAAATTTTATTTTATTTCAATTATTTAAATATTGTCAACCACGTAATTCAATCGTTCCTTCATATATATATTTTTTAATTTCAAGGTCTACAAATTGACTTTTTTTATTATATTTATGAATTACAAGTATACGAATACATTTTTAAATGCCTCGGCAAATTCATATATAATTTCAGTTTAAAGCTTTCATGATCTACTTTATTGGACATTTTTTCTCCTTTGGTTGTAAACTAAGATTTATAATTATAAAAAAAGTAGAAAAATAATTATGTAATATCAATTGTATCATTAATAAATTTATAAAAAGTTAAAAACTTTAATAAATTAAGGAGCAACGAAGCTATTTCATGTTGAACTATTCATCACAGCTTTTCTACAATAACTCCGGTCATGATCGGTTAAAATTGAAAATAAGGTAGTTGTTTGAAGGTCATTGTCATCTAGGTAAACAAGAGCCTATGTCCATTATCCTAATATTTTTTTAGTTAACTAATTAATAATTAAATAAGACCTAAGAAAAATAATGCTTCCACTATTTTTTTTAATACATGTCCTTATCTTTCCTTATTGTAAAGAATCTTATTTTTTTCAACCTCTTTTTAATTTAGCATATTAATAATTATCTTCCTATGTAAATAATGCAAGATTTTATGTCAATTTCCATATACTAATCACAAGAGTCACAAGGGACACTAAAAATATTATAAAATTATTTTTTTGATCTTAAAATAATTTAGTAAGAAAGGTATAATGATGATGATGTCATATACATATCATCATTCTTTTGCTAAATATTTCTTCTTTTAATCATCTGAACAGCACATCTTCCACGGAGTGTACGCTATATTATCACAATAGGAGTTGGGATGCCCACTCTAATAGTCACCATTGGAGTGACATGTTATATATGTGCGAAGCTCAATGCCTCCAGGGATAGGCATCATTATAATACCTGGGCCGAAACCTCCTCAATTGTTGCACCACAACCAACTATTATTATGGTGGGACTTGACGAGCCCACAATAGAATCCTACCCTAAGATAGTCCTTGGCGAGAGTTGTCGTCTTCCAAAACCAAATGACAACACTTGTCCGATATGCTTATCAAAATATCGACCAAAGGAGATATTGAAAACTATACCCAGTTGTGCACATTGCTTCCATGCTGAATGTGTTGATGAATGGCTTCGAATAAATGCCTCATGTCCTTTATGTCGAAATTCACCAATTACACCATTGTCCTCAGCTGATGGTTTGTGATTTCTTATTGCTCTCCCTCTTAACTACAAGCTTGATTGTCATTTTCTTTTTATTTTTTATTTTTATTTTGGATGGGGGAGTTAATGTAATCAAGCAACATCTGGGGGAGTTTATGTAAAGTTGATATATTTAAGTAGTTGCTTGCTTCTTCCAAATCCTTCCAGATATATATATATATATATATATATATATAATAATAATAATAAAGTCACTGTCACAAGATTTATTCTCCGTATATCACAATAAATAATTTTTTATTTATTTTAAATTTTGTAATTTTTATCTCCCCTTTTTACCAGAATGTTGCACGAACTTTTTTAAAGACGGGTTTTAACATTCAAAATGTTCCCCGAAAGATTTAAAAAAAAAGACAGGAAAGGTAAATTCGGGCTTTTTTTTTAAAGAAATTGAGATAAAAAAGAATAAGGGCTTTTGTATCCGAAATGTCCCCCAAAAAGATTTTAAAAAGAAAAAAA
>JAJIYU010018867.1:0-11017 GCA_030144865.1 Tinospora cordifolia
GTTTGTGTACGGATTGATGATGACAGTCACATGCCCGATGCCTCGGTGGACCACGCGCCGAGCTTGGAGCCGCGCAACGCCCGACGACGGGGTTTTACATTGACGGATATGGTGTCCGATCCGGGGGTCGGGGTGTGACACCCGTGCTCTCATTCTCTTCACTCCAACAAGAACTAATGAGTCTTGCTCTCTCCGCTTCTCTCTTGGCATCCCTTCCTCCCTATCTCTTTCTTTTTCTTGAGTTGTTCTAGATAGCAGTTGGGGTTGGGGTAATGGAGTGTTGCAAAAAATTTTTGTTGGGAAGCTCTGAAAAAGATTCAACTAAGGCTTCAAAAAATTAATACTACTAAGATAGAAATGATTTTCACTTTTTAATTTATTATTTTGATTGAAATAAGGCTTGCATATATTCAATACTTTGAATATGCATGATTAGTTATTTTGCGTGCCATATAGAAATTGCACGTTTAGGCTTACATTAATGAACACATGTGCCATATGCTGATATAATCCATGTTATGTTGTTACCATGCGCGCATGTTAAATCTCTGGTTAATCTCAGTTTATTTACTTGAATGTTATGTTTTTGCACTTGATCAAAGATTATTTGAGATTTTAACCACGTACCGATGCGAGGAAGGATATCTTTCAGTGTGTGCCAACTATGTCAAATGTTGATTTGGGTTGTCAGGATTGACCGCAAAGTGAACTAGGCTTCAAGAGTGATCTCACTTCACAGAAGAGGGTTTGAGTTTCAAGAATGATCTCTCTCCCTATATCTAGAACATAGAGTTTAACCCCTTTCATTCTTAAATTACAACTATAAATAATGAATTGTTTAAATCACTTAATATTTGAAAGTGCTTTACATATTTGTCTTATTTTGTTGAAATAATAATTTAAATATTTGAAATGATCCATTGGGCTTCAAGCTCACCCTTATTTTTAATCTTTCAGGGAATTGATATTTCAAGACTTTAAGGACTTTAAGATTATTTATTTTTGAGATTTTTCTCAATTGTAGGGCATGTTGGTCGAATTTATTTTATTTGAATTTTAACGATTATTCTTCCGTTGTAATGCTATATACCTTTGAATTTTGAATTAATTAATGGTATTGAATTTTTATTTATATCATAGTATTGATATTATTATTTGTGAAATGTATTTTGTGCATTAAATTGATGTACTCAGAAAATTCCAAGGATTTGGAATGAAAAAGCAAACAGATTAATGTAACATGGAATGATTAATTATTTTATTTTAAATGTTTCTAAATATTGTTTTTTTTAAATTATGGCATGAGTTTTTAAATATTCAAAATGTCCCAAGGATATGGGAACAGAAAAGGAAAGTGAATAAGGTGACACGGGGCACACTTCCCAGGCGGGCAAAAAATGGAAAGAAAACATAGTCGAATGATGTGGGCTCAGGGCACGGGAAGCAGGGTGTTACAGTTGCAACCATTCTGACCGGTATTCTTCTTCTTCTAGTTTCCTTGGTAATCTTTGCTATTACCTAGTCTTTATTTTCTGTTCTTCAACTTCTGTTCAAAGTTGAGTTTTCCTTCCACCATGAGTGCTTCTTGACCACATCTTTATAGGTATTCAAGCCCATTGGTATTACTCCTTTTTAGATCTCAATTTTTAGACCCTTCGCAAATCAGTTTGCCTTCATCTTTTCTTCCATGATTAGTTTAGGCAAAAGCTTGGCCAATTCAGTGAACTTGGTCTCGTACTCGGCCATAGTCATGTCTCACTGGGTCAATTTGAGGAATTCTAACTACATTCGCCTTAGAGTGGCCTCGAGAAAGAATTTTTCATAAAAAAACTCCTTAAACTCTTTCCAATTCATTTGTCTAACATTGGTGTTTGGATATGCCTTTAGAATCCTCAACCAACTTCTAACTGGTCCCTTAAATTGATGAGTAGCCAGCGTAATTCTTCGGGGACCCATTGCTCCTAACACGTCCAGATGCTCATCCAACTCCTGGTACTAGTGAATCGCCATCATGTAGTCAGATGTGCCATCAAATTGAGATGGGCAGAGTTTCTGCAACTCCATCAACATTTCTTTCTATTCCTTATCTTTAACTTCATCTCATGTCCTCTGACAAATTGGATCCTCAGGCAAGGGCACTGGTTACTACACTAGAATCTGCTCCTATATCTACGGCTATGGTACCACTTGTGGCAACATATGAAGCAGTGCCCTCATAATCTACTCTGTAACTCTCGTAGTGATCTTTGTTAACAACTCAGGAGTCAGCATATTCTCAATCTGAACCTCAACAACACCATTCTATGCCTCCTATCCTTCAGTCTTGTCAGGTGTGGCAGCTCTGGTGGTATATCTCTTGGATTTGGCCATTATCTATAAGTCAAAAGTCATTTTAATATCCGATAAGGTATCACAATGAAAGAGTTTCAAGGAGAATATTAATTTGGGATACATAACCCATCTTTCCTTATCCTCGGGATATGAAATATTTTTTAGACTTGAAAAATAACCATCTCATCCTTTTTTGTTTGTCGTGTCTATTTCTTCAAGTTTTCATTCATTCGTGCTATCATAACACTAGATTAATGTCTCTATGTTCTCGATTGTTCTAGAAATTTCAGAAATTAAGTTGCTGGAAAATCATGTTAAAATTAAATTAAAAGGGTCGTTTCATATAAAATTGGTTTAAGAAATGAAAGTCATGCACTATGATATATGTATGTGCAACAAATAAATAGAATATAGATTCGGTAATTGTGAAAATAGCATTAAAAATATTAAATTAGGAAGTTTTTAAAAAAATTACGTTTCTGGAAATTATAAATAAAATAAAAGTATAAGGTAAAAATATTTATTTATATGCAAGAGAACTTGAAATAAATAAGAATATATATATATATATATATATATATCTTGAAATTAAATGGAATTAAGTAATTGAGACAAACAATATAGATATTTTAGATAGTGAAAATTAGCTCCTAAAAAAATAAGTCAGAAATAAAATAATTATTTATATTAATAAGTTATGGCCTATTAGGTTGAAAATTAAAGTCATTGGGACATCAATATAGATATTTGAAAAAAAATAAATAAAAATTATGAGAAACAGAAAATAAAAGTATGGTAAAAAATCAAAATTTTAACTTGCCAAAAATTAAAATATAATAATTATAAAATAGAAAAACATTTTTTTAAAGTGTTAATACACATAAAAAGGGATTTTATGTGTAAATAATAACTCTTAAACCAAATTATCAGGCAAACGACACATGATAATTTTAGTTAAATTTCTACGAATTAAATTAATCATGGTAAGGTAGATGAAAATCAGTTGTGAGAATTTTCATTCATGAAAAATAATATGGCTAAGTCTACAACAAAAATCAGGGCAACTATGCACTAAAAAATACTAACAGTGCCATATTATATTAAAAATTAAAAGAAATTAAAAATTAAAAAAAAAACTTTTTAGAATAATCAAGTTACTGTATGTTACTAAGAAGTTTATTTTTATATGATTTAGGTCAACATCTTGAGTATATCCTAAAGAAGCACCGATCTTGAAAAATTGAACTTCGGAAAAGGTGAATATGATTTCAGATTTTAAATTCTTATTTTGATTTAAACAAAGTATGCACATCTGATTGATAGTTTAGGAAAATGATTTGGATGAATGTTATTAAATGGTAAAGTGATATTTTTTTATATAATGGTTCATTTTATGTGGTTTATCTACTATCATGCATTAATATCTCTAGCAATCGAAATGAATAGAACGTTATATTGACAATGTGTCGATGCGATATTTGAACTGTACACATGTTTTCGTCATACCATGGTTATGATATTCACTTATGAAAGATTAAAAAAGATTTTAATCACATATTGGGACGATGACATATCAATAGGTATCATTCTACGTGTTCCAACTCTATTTTTGACTTTAACAATGGTTTCTAGCTTCGGTTGAGGTTTCCAAGTTCACCTGTGGTTTTGAGATGGATTGAGTGTGGCCTTAATGTCAATTGATAAATAATAAATTGTTTGAAAAACCAAATCTATGAAAATGTTTTACATGTGTGCCTTCTTTGGTTGAAATAATAGTTTAAATATTTAGAATAATCTACTAGGTTTTTTGAACTCACCATTTTCCTAACTTTTTCACATATTCATTGATTAGAGGTCGGCATAAGCTCATGGAAGCTCTCTCTATTCATCAGTTGTTTTAATTAATTTTTTTATTTCTTTTTAAGAGTTGGGCATGTTGGTCCTATTTTAGTTTGTTAGTTTCTAAACTTTTCTTATTAAATAATGAAGGTCATCAACCTCTTTAATTTTTATTAGAATTATATTTTTATTTGAATTTTTTATTGGATTATGAAATTTGAGACTTTTATTTCTTGTTAAAGACATTTTTGGAAAAAAAAAATGTGTGATTTTATATAACTTGGTGTCGCCAAAAAGTTCATTGGGTTGACAAAAACAGAATGATAAAGTAAATTCTCATCTCTCGACTAACCCTAATGTGTCATTGCTACATGTTTCATATTATTATTTTTATTTTCGTGTGAGGACAAATCTGATAATTGTGTCCTCTGGAATGGCCTTTGAGAGGTGGGGTGTTACACATCTTTTGAAGAGGGTTTTGAAAGAGAATAAGTGGGGTGTTACACAACTTTGGGAGGTGGGATGTCTCAATGGTGTTTGGGCTGAGATAATCAAACTTTCTTGTGTTATTTCTCGTTGACCGAACTTCAAAAGTGTACATGGGGATAAAAGCATTCAACTAGCATGTTTAGGAAGAAGGAAAGTCAACTAAAAATTGATTAAAATCGTATTATAGAATCCCAAGTCATCCCATGTGTTTAAGATAGCTTTTGAGTTGGTTTTGGATAGATTCTTGAATACTTATGAGAATATAACGTTCCTATTTTATCTAAATTCTTAAAAAATTGAACTCTAATAGGATTTGGACTCCTAAAACCATGGCATTAGAACTTAATCCCATAGAATATCGTCCCTCCTTAATTTGGATAGAATTTGAGTTGTTTTAGGATAGGTTTAACACTACAAGAAAAAAGACCTTTTACAGCTTGGAAAAAATGCTATCATAAGTGATAGATAGGACTATTATCACTATTATTACAGCCGATACTATTGAAAGCCACGTACTTTAATAGCATTTTTAAACAGCTATCAAAAGCCATCCTTTAATAGCGTTGTTAAATAGACATCAAATGCAATCCTTTAATAGCGTTTTGAAATAGCTATCAAATGTTGTCCATTAATAGCGTTTTCAAATAGCTATCGAATGTTGTCCATTAATAGCATTTTTAAATAGCTATCCTTTAATATCGTTTTTAAATAGCTATGTAATCCATTTATAGCGTTTTTAAAAGCTATCATGTTATATACTGATAGCGTTTATGTATAACCATGGTTTGATCTCCTTTGATAGCATTTAACGGTGGCTATCGTTGAATATCCTTTGATAGCATTTTTTTATGGCTATCATTTCATATACTCTGATAATCCTTTGATAGCATTTTGTCCACAGGTTTTTCTTCATATATATATAAGATCATAAATAATATTATTTTAATAAGTTTAACTCAAACACAATAACTTTATTCCAAAATATTAATTATTACAAAATTACATTAAGTTAATTATTTGAAGTGTTTGGTAACATGCTCAAATTTATACAATAACAAAAAAAGGAGAATCACTGACTGTGAAATTTGAGTTGGTCTCCACCTTTAGAGGGTCTCTTCTCTTCTCTTTTACTGTTTTCGGTGGTAATACTGGTCAAGGAGCATTTCAAAATACTCCCCAAAGGTAAGCCCCACATGGTGGAATTAGCTGCAAAACAAAAGAATATAATTAATCACACATTACCACCTGATGAAGATGTACCTCTTCAGGAAAATGAAGATATGCAATTTAGAACTGATTCCAGATAAGTCAATAGATATCAAGATATGCAATTCAAAACTGGTCCCAGACAAGTCAATAGATATCAAGATATGCAATTCAGAACTGCTTCAAGTAAATAGATATCAAGATATGCAATTCAGAAAAGAAAACTGGTCCTAGACAAAACCTCCAACAGATGCATCAATTTAATAAGTACAATACAAGTAACAATTACCTTTCAAAAGAAATGATCTATATGTCACTGTTGTACCAGCATGTCCCTACAAAATTTATAGACTAGAAAATCAACTTACATATGCATTAAACCATGGCAAACATAGATAATCCACCAAATACCAAGATATTAGAACTTCTAAAAAAGAACATCATATATGAATATAATGCATAATCACATCTTGGTGGCCTTGAACCTATCAGTTTTCTCATTAACACCACCTGAAAATCACCAAACCCAGATACACATAGATGTATATATAAATACAACTTGTGTGTTCATTTCAAAGTTGCTGAAGTAAGAAATTCAGAGAGTAAAAATACCTCTGAAACTTCAGATCGTTTAATGAATCCTCTGCCTGCAATCACCATTTTTATAACAGAATTCTATATCAAAAATTGTATTATGCATTGGCCACATGAAGCTAAATGAAGATAGATTTGGGACCTTGGGTTGATGAGCATTCACGTATGGACACCTACATGAGAATCTAGGCATCAGATAAATAGTGCATTATATCATGGCATTTCAAAAATACATATTCAAATAAGTAGAAAATTGCTAGTTATGTTTTTATGTAGTTATGTATAAAATTTATAATGATTAAATAAATAAGTATTGTATGGTTTTAATGATACTGCAAGAATCAAATTAACATATATTTTGATGCAAATACACGATTTAGTAGTACGTTTAAAGGCAGCCTAATAAATAACATGTAATCAACTTTATGATATATAACTAAGTAAATTAATAAGTTTACATTTTACGTATGATGGACATTGCAAAAAGCTCCACCAATTTTTCTAACTGATGCAATCCACAATTGATCAACACTTGTCCAAAGCTATTGGAAAACGTCAGAAGTTTTCTGATAATGCATTATTTTTTCTAATGCAGTCGGGTCATGACAAATCAAAATTATAAATCTCACAATCAAAATGGTCCCATTCTATGATGTCTGTGGCTACATTTGGACTACTACATGTAAAAACCAAACCTTATAAATCACTCTCAGAACAGAAAAATTTGACAGGATAATTCAGATTCTCCCTCTCTCTTTTAATGAATGAATGATTAGACAAGGATTTCATGACTTCTTAAGCACTACCATATAAACAGAATTCTATATCAAAAAAAAAAAAAAAGAACTACTTCTAATGCACATTAAGGTAAACACTACTAGAAGAGTTAAGCAACAAGAAGAATAACTCCACAAATATAGACATCATGAGGAACACCAAGGTATGTCACCCAACCTTAAGGTAAACTCTCATTCTTCAACTGATAGTTGGTTCATATCTTTTGTATGCCCCAGCAACACACACCCGCTCCACCCTCCTATCTGTTAATGTTGTTGAGAGAGATTCACTTGAAAGCAAGAAAAAGCCTCCATCATCAACGTCTCAAGGAAGCATTCCCCAAAGAGTACTAGGACAAATTGGCATAATCCATCAAATAACAATCTATATATTTAAAATAAGATTGTTGCTAGTTGCCATGAGCACTTTACATATGAAAAAAAAATAAGGATCAAAAGAATGCATGTGCGAAGTTTGCAATCTTTTGACAACTTATCTCCTAAATAAAAGATTATTCATAGAACATTTAAGGCTAGGCGTTCCATTGTGCGGTAGAGGTTAGGGGTTCATGCTAAAACCAACCTATGCCATTTGAGGAAAGGCTACATATACCATTCTTATCCCTTTGTCTTTATTGATCTTTTGATGTTTATGGTGTTTTTTAACAAATTCAATCAGATTTAACTACTTATTTTGAGGACAAATGCACATCAATTCCTAATCATACTCATTGCCTTGTTTTATCATACTAAAAGATGATCAAAACCATACACATAGACATGTGGGTAGAGAAAAGAAATTAAATTAGATATTGTGTAAATAAGGGACATAAAAATTATGCTTCTTCAATATCCATAAAGACATAACCAAGCTCTTCTTACTCTTTTTTTTTTATTTGTTATTTTTTGTGGCTTTCAAAAAGATATTGTGACATTCAATTCCTTAAAAAGTGATGGGAAAGCATTATACTATTGACCCATTTGTCAAGATTAATTGTAAGAATGAATACTTTGCAGAATTAATTAATGTTAGCAAGTCGTTCCTTCCATTGTTCAATCTGTTAGCACCTCGTATGTGTGTGTTATTAATGTTCTATTGAATGATATGGCCATTAGTGGAGTCATCTTCAACTTGTTGACATTAAATATTGTTTTACATTTTAATTTCATTGATTGTTTAATTGGTTTACTGGACTTCAATTGGAATCTTCCTAATGAAGTGTTTTTGCTCCTTGCTTGACTTTTTTTCTCTTTGGCTTCTACTTTATTCTAGATCACTTTCAATTTCTGATGGTTGGATGATCTGTTTTCAATTTCTGATGGTTGTATGATCTGTTTTGATATATATATATATATATTTTGGTATACCATTATAAAAACCTTTAAAGTAATTTGGACACGTACATGAACTAGATTCATGGTGCTGATCCTATGTAGTTGAGAACGTGCTTAGTAGAGGTGATATTGTGCAATACTGCAGGCTTTCAGAGCCTGCAATATTGCACAATCAGTACAGTACAACATTAAAACATCAAGAGCCATTCACCTATAAAACGTTATCTGTAGAGAAATTTATAGGATTTTTAACTTGGTCATTGTTTCACCAATGTATAGAGGGATTTTACCAGCGATCATGCAATTTCTAAGCACTCTGTAGAAGAAAACTAGGCTAAGTACTTCAGCAAATAAATCAGAAATGGCTAGAAAACTAGACATTGCAGTTAACTCTACCTAACACAACTTACAATTCTCTCATATATTTCATGCCCTATAATTGTGGGAAAGCCATGCTCAACCCATTTAAGTCGGACACCCTCCTGAAAATCATATACCAAGTTGATAAATATTCCATCTATCAAGAACTGATACTGTAACAAAATTCTCAGGGTCTTAGTTATAGAAGTGTGTAAAATATGGACTCACAGATTAGTTAAGTTTTGCAAGAGGGAGATGGTAGAGGGAAATGGTCCCGTCATTGAAGTGCCTTCCAAATCTCTGCAAATAGTTTGAAAAAGCAAGTCATGGTCAGTAAGATATTATATACAACAACAATAGCTGCACAGAACATGTTTTAATACTTAGAGTGAAAGTTGCAAACAAATCAAGGGGAATAGTCCGTAAAAATAAATATGTTTACTAGAGGCCAAAAATGATGGTTTGTCAACCCATCCACGGGAGTTGCTTTGCTCTATGGTTCACATCTCTAATGCTTCAGAAGTTAAAAGCTGCTAGCCAATTCAAGATGGAAATGAGGAAAGCTTTCAGCAGCGTCAAATTGGGAGAAGAAGTAGTTGATTGGTCTAAATATATAGTCCAACCAGATTTGCACCAGCTGCTGCATTCTGAACTAAACCCGTCCATCAGAACCAAAGCGTTTAAGTGCCATGAGAAAAAAGAAGGGGAAAAAAAGAATGGAATTTTTCAGATGAAATGGTTTGGAGAAAAATGTGTTGTTTGACATCAGTGTTGAGCTTAGTGGAATTTATTATCTGTCCAAGAATTATTGCACTGAGGATCTTTGCGAAAGCCAAAGCACAAGCCTGTTATTTGGGTACTCGAACCTCTGTTTTAAAATCTATTGAAGAATATTACACAAATATTTTGACCACAGTGAATGAAACATTGTAAAGATGCTCCATTGCTATCAATTTGAAAGTGAAACTAAAAAGGACAATCAATACTTATAAAAAAACCACATAGTAGTTACTATCAAAGTCAATTTTTTCACCAATCAGTTAAGATTATCGTAACAATAAAAGGTAACCAAAAAATATGTGCATAAAAGTAAAGGAAAAATATAAAAAAAAAATGTATGACCACTACATCTCCCATCTTAGTCCTTCAAAGACCTGCAAAAAGAATTTAGTGAAAAACATAGTAGTGATGAAACAAAATTTATATAAGTTAAAAAACATGTTAAAGGTCGAATAAATTACCACGTAACATTCATTCCATAATAACTTTGTTCACAAGCCAAGCAATCGTAGTACCCAATGTATCTTGTATAGTTGCCATATCAGAAGTACGCCTCCACAAGTGTGCTTCTGGAATGATCACAAAGTCTACCCAAATTTTTACAGCATCAAGCCCAAGAGGCACATGATGTACAAGAGCGTCTGGATTGTTAGTAAACCAATGTCTTTCGGCAACAACTTCATTTATTGATGATGTCATCCAATTTATCAACTTGCACTTTTGATTTTGCCTATTGCAACTACCATTCTACAATGATTAAAAAAAACCTTAAAAGTAAAGTCCTTACTATTTCAACATTTAAAATGAAAAGTAACATATTTTCACAAAATCATTACCAAGGAAGAAGGTACTGTTGTTGGTAACTTATTCGCAGTTAATGGACTTAAAGCCTATATATGGTACCTTTGTTAGTAAAGTAATTTAAAAATCTATACTAAAAGTAAAACAAAAATACTTACTTGGTCTTTTAATTGTTCAATGGTATCTTGCTGATCATTCAACTTTTTAGTCAAGGACTGAATTGTTTTTAGCATTTGACAAATGACGTCATGTCTTTAAGATATTATATTAAGTTTTGTTGAAGTTACTCCATATCCAAACCCTCTAACACGACCGGAATTATCTTGACCAAATACTTTAGATAGAGCATCTCCCTCGATACTTGGTTTACATGAAAGAGTTGGGTCTTGTGCAATTTTTTTCAAATTCTCCTAAATTTCATAAAGATGTCATTTGTAAATATATACATCTCAAATAGTCAAGAATATCACAATGTCAAAGATAAATCAAGTTAAGTTGTTTAATAA
>JAJIYU010018868.1:0-11014 GCA_030144865.1 Tinospora cordifolia
TATATATATATTATATGAATATGTATGTTTTATAGACACACGAATATGTTATTGCACATATAAATATAATATTATGATATTTTATGACTAATTAACTTAATTATATATAAATATATGAGTGCAGGTTAAAACCAAAATATGTTGGGAAACTCGGGCAATCCAATAGAATTAAACAATTCAAGTGGGTGATTTCATGTGCTTCTCATTATTTTCCTTAAAATATGCACATATATTATTATACTTAATGATTTATATATTTAGTTAAAATTGTGGATGAATATATTATATATTGATAATATGATAACTTGATGATTTGATGACATGTGATTAATTGTCCAGATGTACTGATTTAATTGATAATTTTCCAATGTTTCAATAGTAGAAATGTTCATTACAATACAATATTACTTATATAATGACTATATATATTGAGCATGCATGAGTTTTTCTGTCAATCTAAATACAAATATACTTAAATGTTGATGTGAATTTTATGTATCATATATGTTTTTAATAAAACACGTAGGTAGCATGATTTACCATCAACAAATAGTATATTTATATTATGTGTATACATTAATGGTATATTAGGGTTCCACCCTACTTATATAAAATAGGGTGGAACCCTAAAATATATAAGTAGGTAGCATGATTTACCATGAACAAATAGTATATTTATCATTAATTTTTGAAAACTTGTGCATAAGTTGCTATATAAATATCTAAGAAAAATTTCATGAATGTCTACAAATAATACATTAGGCCTTCAAGCTTACCACAATTTTCACGTTGAGGTGAAAAAAAAAAAAAAAGAGAGAGTGTAGTTTAAGAAAATAGAAACTTTATCGTATAACATATTATATTATTATTTAAAATTTTATGCAAACATTATGATCAGTAACTGTTCATGAATTATTTTATATGTCTGTATGTTTAGAATCAAATTTTCTATTCCATTTTATTAATAATTAAATAAAACCTTTTATGTGTTAGGTTTATAACAAGTATATAAAAAGATTGAAAATATATTATCGTTGTCATGGACTTGAAATGACATTCATTTATCTTAACCAATATACTAATTAAAATATATATATAAAACAACTTTGTATTTAACTTTAACTATTCAAAAAAATATTTTACTATTTTTATAATGACCTAGGTTAAGACAAGTGAATATAACTCACACTTTAATTTATTTTTTATTTTTCTTAATTTTTATTTTTTGAAAAAAATAAATGTTGACCAACTGTTTCAAAAATAAAATAAAATTTTATTATCATTCACTCAAAAGTTATGTGTTGAAAATCAAATAAAACAAAAAGATTCATGATAAATGTATATCAATATTACAAGAACAAATTTTTTCTTTAAAAATAATGTTTCCAAAATAAAATAAAATACTTATTATGAAACATACTTCTAAAAAGTTTTGGGCTTATTAGAACACAAGTATATAGCTGGACAAAGGGTATGGTAGTTAGCTAGAGTGTGATTAAAAAAAGGTTGATCAAAGCATCAAGCTCGGTGACAAACATTAAATAGGAGCTATGAATCTAAGAAAATGTTATATAAACTTCAATTTCAACACCAATTGCTATAACGCCTAATGTTATAGTGTGTATTTATATCATTAGATAAAAAAAGTGATGTATAACTTAACATACACACACATTTATCAAGTGATTATAAATGTATATTATGTATGTTATGAATTATGATAATTGATATTCAAATTGGGATTTATATAACATTGTTTATAAATCTATTTTACGGCAAATTGATTAGGTCGGACTTTAGATAAATAGTTGAAAGATTTTACAGTTAGCTTGTAAATCATTCAATGAAATTAGGGCATCAACTATGCCTAAATATTAGTGTTAAGGTGGTGCTCAATAGAGTGCTACTTCAGCAGCAGAACGTTAAACACTCGGTGCAGATCGAGCGCTTAATACTCTGATTATTTTTTTATTTTTTATTTTATTTTTTTTTAAAGCTGATGTGTTCCTTATGCTAGTATGCTAAGATTAAGTCGGACCTAATGGATTAGCAACCCAATCTCGAATTGCAAGCGATTACTAACAATTTAATCATAAATTGTGTTAGAGAAAAATCATTTCTCCAATTTAGTAGCAACCTCCGACAAATTAGTTCCTACCCAGACAATCATTTTCGATAAGATAAAGACATTTGTATAAGAAATCAATGACTGTATCATCTCTTGCTTCTCTATAGATGAAGCTCAGGGCTCTCCACATACTAATAGGGAAGCCATTGGACAATTTCTCTGTTGTCGTGTTCTTTATTTTTAACCTCAAGTAATTGCCAGCAGACTGTTCAACCTCCAATTCAACAATCCAGCCTCCGTACCATGAGGTGGTGGAGATCGTTCCAAGGTCCAAGCTTGGTAAAAATTTTGAGTCAGCGTTCACACTGGTGGCAATTGCTACGATCTTATTTCTGTCAGGCCGAGTAGTGTAAGATAATTTTATAAATGGGTGACTGCCACTTTTTTGATAAAGGGATTACAATGGGAAGTAAGGACAAAAATTTACAACCTAAAAAGGCAAAAGTATATGTTTCCTATATTAATATTTATTTGTTGAAAATGATTAATTGTTATTAAACATAATACTCAATAATATATATAAGCATTATCCATAATGACTTTTATATTTTAATGAAATATTTATTTTGTTATTTTTAAAATTTACTATTATTATTATTATTATTACTTTTTCATCCCAACTAATTTTATTATCTGAAAAATAGATTTTGCTATCTTTAGTTAAAATAAAGTTAATAATTCTAATAAAAATATTTTTTAACTTAGAATTATTATTTATTTGAAAAATATTTTATTATTGGATTCGTAATAAGATTTTATAGCACACATGCTCTTTATTTTAAAATTTGTCTTATTTCTTTTTTTAAACAAAATTAAAAAATATTTCTATGTATTAAAATAATTGTTTTAAGTTGGAATCTTTTGAAATAATATTTGTTTTTTTTTTTTTTAATGGTTAGAATTAGTAAAATAGTCTTGGAGACGACGTAACTCTGTGCATCAGAGCTCTGAGTAGAAGGAACGCAGGATCAATGGCGTTTCGTCTTCTCGATTTGGAAACGAAGGTAACGAAAGCGAGCAAAGATAAAAAAGAGGCGGGTTATCAAGGAAGGCTGATGATCTCGTGTTTTCGTTCGATCCTCCGCAGTCCGAGAATGGAGTGAAGAAGCTTACAGAGAGAAATGCCCGCGTCGTCGCCGCCCTTCTTCACCTTCGACATCGCTCATCTTCGACGATGGACGTAAGTCGCAGAAGAAGGTCTCCGATAACATCCGAGGAACTTTTTTTAGGTTGAATTATTTCGAATTTCGGATATGATCGCTAGTCAGTCTTTCTAACGCTATTTATTTATGTTTTTAAAAAATGATTTTTGCATTTATGATTTGAAACAATGGTGCATTTAAGCTGCGGAGACATGGAAATGGAGGAAATCAAGTATGATCTTGATGTTTTCAGGTAAAATGGAATCAATAATGGTATCATTCTCAGAGGCGATGGTTCTGCTGGGCAGAGGAAGCTGGTCATTCAGAACCTTGGTATTCATTCTCCTTCACTTTAATATAATATTTGTCGGAGTTGCAATCTAGAATGTAAATAGTAGAAAATCTTAATAGGCTGTTTGAATTATATTTCGTTTCTTGAATGTTTTAGGAAGAAAATGTACTCTATTTCCTCCAGATTTTGAAATCGTGCGTAAAATTCTTTAGGTGGAGCATATCAGAGCAAAATTTGGCGATTACTTTGGCATTACCTTTGCCAGTCATCAAGGTTTTCTTTTCCTTTTTTTTTTTCATTAGGTACATTTGCTTCAAAAGAGGGAAATCAGAATTTGTTTAATTTATTGATAATTTTAAAAAATCATCTGTCTGTTCATTAAGTTTTGCTCTTACAATTATGCTTATATCCACCAGAGGCCCATCATAATGTCATTCAAAGCAAAGGTGTGGACAACAGTGGAAAGATGCCAGAATGGTCTTTGCTTATTTGAAGAGAACAATACTTATTTTGGCTTCGTTATGTCTAAATATATTAAAGGGTCACACTTGACCTAATTCCTAACTGGACCATCTAGAAGTCTTCATTCTATGTTTCAAAACCACCTTAATTGTTTTCAATTGAAACCTTCCATTAGATTGCATAATTCTTTCTATAGGTTAACTCTTTAGTCTTAGTCTGATTGGGTAGGTTCCGTAATTGTTTCTTTCGAATTGCATTGTGAGTTGTAAGATTTTTATCAATTTAAAATAACGCTCCTAGTAGTTATGCAGAAGTGTCATGGAGTTCATCTATTATATTACTGGGAAGAACAGTTAGAGCATTTCTAGAGCAGTAATGGCCTTTCTCCTTGATTTGATGGTGAAACTCCTGAATTGGGTGTGGGATTATATCATATCACTGTAGAAATATAGTTGAATGAATAAACAATTTCTTCTTTTAGACTTAGATTCATTGCAAGTCTGGTAGCATTTTACTTCAAATGGTTGTAATGGTCTTTCCTACTCGAGATCTTCTTGGCTTTGTTGGAGATAAATCCTAAAAGGAATTTGTGCTTATTTAGGATGTAGCACTGCACTTGAGATTATGGGAACCATATTCCTTATTGCATTTAAATTCTTAATGTGGATGGTTGATATTATTATAGCTTGATGTTGGAGCTGATCTTGCTGTCGCTACCTACACTCTTCTATGACACCAATATCTTTCTTAAATTTGTTGATGATTACTGACAAGTTGGAGTAACTTGCCCCATTGTTCCTGGAATTGTGCCACTCAAAGACTACAAAAGCTTTAGTTGCATAACTGGACTTTCCGAAACTAGGGTATATCACGTCCTTTTTTTTTTTTTTTGTTTATTGTGGCATTTTTTGTACTATTCCTTGTTTTTCTCTATGTGCTTTGAGTAGTGAAGCAAGGTTAAGGCTTTATTATGTTCATCATTATTTTGAATTTTTTAAAACTTGACTATCTTTTGAGTTTTTAAATGTTGTCCTCAAGCAGTTAGAAAGATACTTAAGATCTGATTGTTCAGATTGCTCGCCTAACAATTCTGTTGGGGCAGAATTGGCCATTGTTAATTTCTTTTTTTTTTTTTTTTTGAATTTTCCAGTTGTACTAACATGATTTAGTTGTACATTATATTGTAGATGCCATCTAACATCACTGATGTTCTTGAGTCAATTAAAGATGATAAGGAGGTTGCCAGAAAATACAGAGTTCACCTTGTAATTGAAATGTGCAAGAAGATTTTAGCTCATTGGATAAACGCATTGCACTTTTATACACTAGATGAGGAAGATTTGAGTAGTGAAGCAGAACTACTAGGAGAGTTATTTTAAATTGATACACTACATTGGCTACACTAGGAGTCATTAAGAAAACTTATTGCACTGTGATTTAACTATATCACTTACATGATAGAAATTTATAACAATAACTTTATGTTGCAGATTCTTGGGTTAATTGACACAGCTAAAATCTCAAGGCCCCTGCTATATAACATGGAGCTTCTGACCACTAGACTTCCATGGCTCATGCTTTGTGTATACACCTTTTACAGCATCATTAGCAAGAGATCTTACAAGTTTTTGTTGCCAGAGGCTCAAGGGAAACGATGCGGAGGATCTCATGAGGGCTGGCTTCTCACTGTAGATATGAAGCTTTACAAGCCATTTACCAGCGCTCAAATTCAGCTATCACCACAGCCTACTTTTAAAGGTTTGTTGTGGAGAAAAGTGGAGTGTAGAGTTTTTCTGGGATCAGTACATCAATAAAACATTATTATCGTGCCCTTTCAACTAGTGATTGTCTAGGGCTAGCACTCCACAATTTGAGAAGAAGATTGGCTTCTGGTAGACCTGGATCAACTACATGGACCACAAGAGACACCATTAACTTTAAAGCATTTGTGGATGCAACATTTTAAGAGAGCGGGTTTTATGCAATAAGTTTCAATGGTGTACTTGTGATTTGTGACACTTGTCCAGCACCATGGGTAAGAGAGATTTTAGTTGCTCTTGAGAAGTCGATGGTTTGGTGGAATTATCTCATTAACATATTTGAGAACTTGTTACTAATAGCAGGGTATAGAAATTGTGATGAAAGCAAATAGAAAACAGTGACTTTTGAAATTTTTATACCAGTACCTGACACATATGAAGGAAGCAATGGTGGGGTTTAGTGGAACAAACAATGGAGGGATCATTTTTTATTGCAGGATCAAAGCTCTGGCTGCCTATTTGGGTCAAACCAGCTTAATTTGGTATGTATTTCTTTTTTATTCATTGGTCACAATTTATTAACTTTATCAAGTACCTTTTTACCACAGTGTTTTTATTGCATAAGTTATAAGCTGAAGCCATACAAAGAAGCCTTCTATTATATCATTTGCAAGTTGGGCCAGCAGAATGTTGGCTTAACTTGCGCTCTTTTTATTTTCTTTTGTTGTTGATATTTTATGTAATTTTTTTTTTCCTTTTGTTATGCTTGGAGAAGTTTATGTAGCAATGTACTTGACTTGGATGTCCATGTTAGTTTCACAGCTAATAATTGCAAGCAAGGTTTTGGAGGGTTTAAAGTGTTGATGGTTCATGGATTATAGTTTTTTCCTTCCTTTGGTTTTTCTTTGGAAGTTTTTGAATGTGATGCTGTGTTGTCATGTTTCCATATGCACCATGCTATGCTCTCACCTAGTTTTGTACTGTCAATAATACCTGTAGTTCTAACTTTTATACTTGCACGAAGTTGGTGCAATTGGTAAAGGAATAGTTTTAAAAGCCCAAACGGGTGAAGGAGATTAAGGATCAAGAACAGGCCCGTTACCTTTTTGAAAGTGGGGTTTGGTAACAAAATTAGTAACTGTATAAACCATTTCTTTTTTTTTCTTTTTTCTTTTTTCTTCTTTTAATTTTTACCTTTTTAATAAGCGTTTTTCTTCTACATGTTTTTTGTATTTTCAACGTTTTGGTCATTCCCTTCTATGTTGGCATCAAAAAATAGTTCAGTTTCAAGAGCTTGGCTTTGGTTAAAATCATAAAGGGAGAGGGCTACATTTCAATTTGCTGAAAGCAAGCTTGTTGGTATTATTTAAAGCACTTATATTTTTTTTTTTCTTTTTTGCTTTCTCATGATATGTCTTCTGATCAGTTTTTGTGCATTTTAAGACAAATCACCGTTTGGTCTTTGTTTATAACTTAGGCATTACTCTCCTTAAATTTAGAACAACTTATGTATGTATGTATGTATGTATGTATGATGGAGGAAAGGAATTGAACCCTCGCCTAACGCACTTACTATTTTTTATTTGCTTTATTCATCCACCTGAATTTTAACTCAAATGGGTGGATAAATAGTAAATGGCAAATGATTTCCTATACAGTCTTATACTATTTAAAAAGTAAATAATTAAAATCCTGATATTATTAATCCATGTGGTTGTCTTTGTTTTTGCAAGAATGTCCTAAGTTTTGTATATATACCTGTACAGTTTCTTGCTTTCCTGATGTTATTAGTATATACAAAGACAACTGTGTGGGGCCATTAAACAGTTGAAAGAAGCCCAGGCCTGGGCTCTGAACTACAAAAGATGAGGTGTGACGAACGTATTTGACATGGAATGACAAGTAGTAACAACAATGGCATTAAATTGAGTCGAGACCACGAAACTCTGAGTCCAGTGGAGGCTTATTGAAAAGAAAATTTGAAAGCTCTTGTTGCAGTTTCTTCAACAATGCGGACTCTATTATTTAATATGTTGATGGTTACTTGTCAAGACAACCCAAATTG
The DNA here is from genome assembly GCA_030144865.1 of Tinospora cordifolia. Lineage (NCBI taxonomy): Eukaryota > Viridiplantae > Streptophyta > Magnoliopsida > Ranunculales > Menispermaceae > Tinospora > Tinospora cordifolia. The sequence goes on from JAJIYU010018868.1 coordinate 7,850, forward strand.
CAAGGGAAAGGTAAGAAATGTGCCCGAATCAACCCATTTTAATAACTTAGAAGAACAATAATAATATTAATAGTGGGTCAAGCACTGACCTGGACTTTTTAATAATCAAAGAACAGAGGTCATTTTAATGAATTGAGATATCTATACATAGTCATCATTCTTTAAATGCAGATTCTCTTGGGAAAATTTAATACTACTGTTCAATAATTATATTGAATTTCAATGATTCAAGAACATTTAATTGGGCTGCCATTATTAAGCCCTTTATTACAAAAAAGTACTTACCTAAGACCCACGAAAGAACAATCTATTGGCTTACAAGGGTTACATGGCCAGATGAGCTTGGGAGATTTAAAGCCAATCATGTTCTTACTTATTTATTTATATATTTGTGGAAAATGGAGGATGGCCTTCCACCATAGCAACATACTCTTTCAAACTAAATAACTGTCCAATGGGAGCAAGGGTCAAGTCCACTTGAATGATTCAATGTATATATGTTGCAAATTCAACCTTAGAACCTAACAAAATAAGAAAAATTAAAAATTGAAGTTCTAGCATTTCATTGTTGCTTAAACCACTTGACTAGTTGTGTTCAAGCAGGTCTAATTGAGTCTTGGAAAAGCTAAGCGGAAAAGAATGAGTCAAGACTCATCTTCCCTTTGATGGCTATTGGTCAAATACATAGATGAGACATATTTAACGAATATGAGCGTGTGTGTTAACATATATTTATTCACATTTAATATACATACTTGGGTTTTGGTCTACAATTATAATCTTAGAGTCAAATGATTTCTAACATGATATTAGAATAAGATTTATTTAAGAAGTTTTATTTTCAAATGTCATCGAAAGTATATTTGCTTGTTTATTATTGATCTTTCTTCTCCATTGTAAACCAAGTTCATGTGTCAATATGCACAAGAAGTAAATTAGATTAACATCTTTTCTTTTTCTTTTGAAATTCATTACTATTCCAATGATGAGCCACCACAATTTATTAATCTCGTTTCAGTGCGGGTCACTAGCTTATGTCTGCGTTAAGCATTTATGCCCTCCTTTGTGCCCACGGCAAGTGTTTGAATCAATGTCAACGGTAGATGTCATTAAGCAGTTTATTTGACTGGCCACGATGAGAGGGGTGGATGAATGTGTGATCAGAGACTTTCATGCTTTCCTGGTCATTCAATTCTGTAATTGAATCTAGCAATGGTTGTTATCACTTGCTAGAGCAGTTCTACGGATTAAAAAAAAAGGTTCTTACGTACAAGGCCTGATGGCCCATCAAAAAACCAGCTTCATAACTTCATAAATTTTGTAGAACAAACTTAGATTAACGGAATGGAGTTGCGTCTCTCAAGTCAGACGCAGTGTTCAACTGGTCATTAGTTTGAAAACAAATGTTTCTATTCACTAATTCTGCCTAATTCTGCTTTGGGTCAGTCCTGGAAGAAGAAAGTGGTTCGGTGCCAACTGAGAGAAAACCCACGTTTCTACGAGTTTTTGGTCTATGTTCCACCGTACTTAAACCAGTTTGATCCATTACCATGTGAACGTCCTAGGTCCTTCCTAGAAGAAAATCTAGCATAGATGAGTTATCGGTGGAAGATTGCGCAGCAATTCATACAGATGGATTTTCATAGTTAAAAGGGAAATGATTTAAATTTGTAAGGGGGAAAGATGAGAAGACAGGAGCACAAAGCAACATGTAAGTACAAATGAAAAAAAAAAGGAAGCTTAAGGGTCCCATATAGCCATAATGCTTAGTGAGTTTCTGAAGGAATTTTTCAAGCCATAGAACTCTTTGTTCCCACCAAGGACTAGCTTGCTATGAAATTTTCAGAAATGAGCAAGGCCCACAATGTATTAACTCCATGAATATTTGTGGCTATTTTGTATACTTTTGGAGACCGAAATGTTGTTGGAGATCTTGATGTATTGATTAGAAATGTTATATATCTACTTTTCTATCCGTAGCTTCTGATCTTTTATTTTCTTTTGTTTTTTTGTATTATTAGTTCTATTTAATGATGAACTTGATGAGGCAGACCATCCTGTAAAATTCCTTTCACATTGAATATTAGTTTTAAAGCTAGCTATAAATCATAAAGACGTAGATGAGATGGATTATTTGTGCACTTGATCTTCATTCAAAAGGTTAGTTCTGTATACCTTAAAAAGTTTTGACTACATTTCATGATCTTATAGAGTAAAAAGGAGGTGTTTTATCAATTAAAATGAAGAAGCTTTTTAACTTGGAAAGTGTTATTCACTTTGCTTTTGTACTTCTAATGGAAACTGAGAAAGTCTTTATTCTTCTTATGTTCATACTAAACATCATTCCATTTGGTTTCCGATTCAAATAAAGATACATAGGGTTCTAAGCCTACATTTCCATCCGAAAATCACGCTATTTTCTCACTAATTGCAACAACGAACATGTGTTCAAACATCAAGCCTAGTACATTTATCAAAATCAATACTATTCACCTTTGCAAGGCCGAGGCCACTTAGTCACTACTTTACCCTCTTATCAATCTTGTTAAAAATCATATTAATCATGAGTAAATAGATTATGAACACTCACCTTTTCTTATATAATAAAATGTAAATTTGATTTATAATAAGGAGTCAAGATGACTAACAAATGAGATAAATAAGCAAATAAATTTTGCTATGATATTAGAGTTATAGCTATAAAATAAAGATTTAATTATATATATTAATCGGGAGCAGATAAATTACTAACAAATATTGTTGTATAGTAATATGTTTGATAACCCTTTTCCATTTGGCTACTGGATTCTCCATATGGATGGCATGGTAGCATGAATGCTTTTGACCCAAAAAAAGCTTGTAGTGTGTAAAAACCACCATATTGTAGCCACCCAAGAAGAGTAAAACAAGGGGATCAAGTACGACACTTGGTGGGAACTCAGATAGCTGAACTTGGGCCACTTTATAGCTGCTTGTTACACATAAAAACAGGGGCTGAGATTGGCAAAGTTGGCATGGATTACGAGTTCATCTTTTCTTTTCTTTCCTTTTTTCTTCCTTTCTTCTTTCCTAGTTTCACTTGGATTTGTTGGATGAGATTTAGATATTAGAAGTGCAAAAAGGGGTTAAGTTAGTCAAACTTTATTTCTCTTTCAAGCTTTGAAA
>JAJIYU010018869.1:0-11042 GCA_030144865.1 Tinospora cordifolia
AATTGCACTATTGAATTTATTCTAAGGCATGTGGTATTGAAAAATAGAAAGTCAAGTGTGTGTCACTTGTAAAGTAACACCGGCCCAACCCGCCAATTGGTTAAGTCCACCATCAAAATAATGGTGGTTGTCCAAAACTCTCAAATTAAAGAACGTGGGGGTTGAGGTGTTACAGAGACTTGGGAATATTCACGTGGTATGTGAGTTGCTTGAGGTATTCCCCTTGCTTCCTAAGCGAGAGATCGATTTTGTCATTGAGTTGGTTTTGAGGGCTGAGCCAATCTCAATAGCTCCTTACCATATGACATGTAAGGACTTACAAGAGGTGAAGGTTTAACTAGAAGAATTACTAGGCAAGGGTTTTATTTGACCTAGCATATCACTTAGTGGAGCTCCTGTGTTGTTTGTGAGAAAGAAAGATGGGAGTCTCCGATTGTGCATCGACTATAAACAGTTGAATAGGGTGACTATAAAGAATAAATACCCTCTTCCATGGATTGATGATTTGTTTGATCAGCTGAATGGTGCTAGAGTATTCTCTAATATTGATTTAAAATCAGGGTAACATCAACTATGTATTAGGGAAGAAGATATACCAAAGACAACTTTTTGGACTCACTATGGGCACTATGAGTTTTTAGTTATGTCATTTGGCGTAACGAATGCCCCAGCGCTATTTATGGACTTGATACAACAGGTGTTCAAGCCTTATTTTGATCAGTTTGTGATAATGTTCACTGATGACATTCTGATCTACTTGAGGTCTAGAGAGGAGCATGTAGAACATCTTAGAGTAGTCTTATAGACTTTGAAGGAACACTGCTTGTATGCAAAGCTGAGTAAGTGTGACTTCTGGTTGACAGAGTTTAAGTTTTTGGCTCATGCAGTTGGAGCTGAGGGTATCTCTATTGATTTGGCCAAGGTTCAAGCAATTATTGATTGGCCTAAACCTGCCACAGTAACCAAAATTTGTAGTTGCTTGGTTTAGCAAGTTACTATTGGAGATTTGTACATAACTTCTCTCGCATCGCAGCACTAATGACTAAGCTAACCCAGAAGAATGTACCTTTTGTATGGACCAATAACTGTGAACATACCTTTCTTGACAATTACGCCAGTTCTTATTTTGGCATAATCAGATCAAGAATTGGTGATTTATGTTGATGCATCAGGATTAGGCCTTGGTTGTGTGTTGATGTGAAATGACAAGGTAATAGCCTATGCTTCTAGATAGTTAAAAGTTCATGAGAAGAACTACCTTGTCCATGATCTAGGACTAACAGCTATTGTTTTTGAGTTCAAGATTTGGCAGCATTATCTTTATGGTGAACTATGCATGTTATATTCGGATCACAAGAGCCTCAACTACTTGTTTCTCATAAAGATTTTAATATGAAGCAAAGGAGGTGGACGGAAGTGTTGAAGGATTATGACTTTAGTATTGAATATCATCTTGGGAAGGCTAATGCGATAACTAATGCACTTAGTAGTAAATGGATCGAGATCGCCTTTATGGCTAAACATATGTCTTAAGATTGGAGGATGATTGATTTTGTGACAGTGATGAGTATCCATGATACTTTGAGTGAGACCAAAGTCAGTGCACAGATGATAGCCCAGTAGATTCTACTTGCTAAGATCGTGGAGGTGCAGCCTCATGATTTTGATTATGTGATGTTTTGAGAGTGGATGGATGACGCTTCTCGTGTGGGGTGGTTGATTGACATTGATGGTGCACTAAGGTTTAGGGGACAATTGTGGGTACTAAAAGACCCTCGCCTGAGACAGGGAGTGCTAGCAGAGCTGCACAGCTCAAGATATACTATTCACCCAGGCACCAATAGGATGCATCGTAATGCTCAATGTACCTATGGCCAAGGATGAAGCGAGAATTGCAGCCTTCGTGCAAAGACACGACATGTGCCAGTAGGTTAAAGCTAAGCACCAAAGACCTAGTGGTTTATTATAGCCCTTGGCTATTTTCGAGTGGAAATAGGAACACATTACTATGGACTTTGTGATGGGATTACCCCGGGCTCACTGGAGACAAAATACTGCTTGGGTTATTATGGACAGACTGACAAGTTTGCTCATTTCTTCCTGAGATTTGAGAGGCTGGGTCAACTGTATATCCACAAAATCGTGAGATTACAAGGAGTCTTAGTGTCCATTGTGTTTGATAGAGATGCTCGATTTATGTCTCATTTTTGGTAGATCTTGCAAAGTTAGTTTGAGACTAGAGTAAACTTTAGCACAGTCTTCCATCCACAAATTGATAGTTAGTTTGAGAGAGTGATCCAGATTTTGGAGGATATACTTTGTGCATGCGTCCTTGATTTTGGTTGTAGTTGGGAGGATAATTTGGCATTGTGTGAGTTTGCATATAATAATAGTTACTAGGTGAGTGTCATCATGTTGCACCATTCGAGGCATTATAAAGTCGACCTCGTCGATCGCTAGCTTCCTATGCCGAGGTTGGTGACATAACAATTTTTGGCCCTACTTTTGTACAGGAGAAAAATGAGAAAATTCAGTAGATCTATCAGAACATGAAGGCAGCTAAGGACAGACGGATGAGTTATGCAAATAACCAAAGGAAGGTCCTTGAATTCAATGTCGGCGATCATGTATTCCTTCGGATTTTCCCTCAGAAGGGGTAGACTCAGTTTGACATTTCAGGGAAACTCGCCCTGAAATATATTGGGCCATTTGAGATTCTTAAGAGAATAGGTCCTATTGCATATTGATTAGCATTGCTACCTCTGTTAGTGGGAGCACACAATGTGTTTCACATATCGATGTTGAGAAAGTCCTACCTTGATCCCTTACACATGATGGACTGGAAACATGTGGAATTGTGAGAGGATTGTACATACGATGAGGCTTCGGTAGCTATCATTGAGCGAGCTATGAAGAAATTGTGCAACAAGGAGATACTGATGGTACATGTACGTTGGCAGTTTCATGGTGTCGAGTAGGACACCTGGGAGTGATAAGACTACATAGCGAGTTACTTTCGTGAGATTATGAGAGTCGCTTCTTGATCTTATGTTATCTTAGTAAATTTTGAGGATAAAATTTATTCTAAAGAGGGGAAACTGTCACAACTCATATTTTTGGACATTGAGTCAGCAAGTTCGACATGTATTTTCAAATATGAATTAATGAATTATAAATAAAAATATATGATTTTACAGCAACTGTATTAATTAATGTGTGTATAAAATGAAAATTAAAATAATTAATTAATGATAGTAATAATGATAATAATTAATTAATGGGAGTTTATTAGATGATGAAATGATTTAATAAAATAAATTAATAAAATGAATCAAATTTTATGCGAATATATATATATATATATACATATGATGATGATTATTATTATTATTATTATTATTATTATTATTATTATTATTATTATTATGTGTTTGGTTGGATAACTGGAAAAAATAGAAAGAGAAAATGAGATGATATGATAAGATAAACATGGACAAGTCATGGATAATATGGTTGCGGTGGAATAGATGAGGAAGAGGAGAAATTGTTGACTTCTTGGCAATGGGACACACCCCAAAATTCTCTATATGAAGTTTGCTAGACATTCATTCTTGGTCACAACATTTCATCAGGGAAGCGAAGAAGCAAACCAAAGAAGCAAACCGAAGGGAAAGAGAGAGAGAAAGGAGAAAAAAGAGAAGAAAAAGGAAAGAAAAGAAGGAAAGAAAATCTACCCATTCTCAAGGATTTGACGCTTTGGGTAAATTATTTTTACCTTTTTTCAATTCAAAATTGTTATAAAAGTTATGAATTACAGTTTTTCTAGTATAGTTTTCAATAAAAGTTTTAGCCAATTGTGTGACCCAAAACTAGGGTGTGTTTTTACTAAGAGTAAAACTACTAGAAAAATTGTACCCATGTAGGCCCTAAAAATATATATTTTAATTGGAAGGTAACACATAGGGAGTATACCTATTAGCACTGAAATTTTAGTGGGCAGGTATTGAAATGTCCAGAATAAAATTCTTAACTCAATAAAACTAAAATTAGGATATTTGAAGATCAATAAGTATATTATATTTGTATTTATGTGATTGGAGAAATAATGTAAAGATTAATATTATATGTATATACAAGGTTATATACACAGAATTAATGTTACAAAAATGTTAATTGAGTACATATAAGGTTATATAATTGATTAACATATAAATTTATGACTAATTATGTAATATATATATATATATATATATATATATATATAATGTTGTATAACATTATGAATTACTTCACAGGAAAAAAATGCATAACATAGAAAATAATTGATTTGTCATATTTATTGTATATTACAATAAATTTGTAAAGAGGTTACATAGTGTATACCATAAGCGAAACACGTGTTAACAGTGTGAGCTTTGGTATTTGGCTCGATATTAGAAGACACGATTGGGGACTGAGAGAACATCAGTAGTCGATTTAGTCTATGAGTAATAATTTGATGTATTTATTTAATCTTTTACTCTACTTATGGTTGTTGCATAATCGGGTGCTACATGCATTGCATGTTACATTGAGATAGGAGTGATATTTAGATGTGCCAACCTGGCCTCAGGATGAAAGGTTTCGAAGTGCAAATATTGGATTATGATAGTCCTGGAATACAAGTAGGAATCTTCAAATGTGCCAACCTAGACTCAGGATTAGAGGTTCTGCGGTACAGACATTGGATCGTGATAGTTCTAAGTTAGAACTGATCGATGGATCTTCAAATGTGCTAACTTAGCCTAATGATGAGAGGTTCCAAGGTGCGGACATTGGATCGTGATAGCTCTGAGATAGGACTAATCGATGGATCTATAGATGTGTTTACCTAGCCTAATGATGAAAAGTTCCAAGGTGCAAACATTGGATCGTGATAATAAGAGTGGTACGTTGGTATATTCTATGGATATATTTAGAGAAGGGCATGACACACTCTATTAGTTCGTGGGTGGCAACTATACCCATTGGTCGATGGGCCACGATTGACGATTGATATCGCAATATGGCCTGGACGATGGTCACGTCCGTTCAGAATGACAATATGACCAAAAGATCTTTAAACTGAAAGAAGAGTGCCGAGTTTAGATACTAGACACTTGAACCATGACATAATTCATGGCATATTAAGCTACTGCATTTTTATATGTTGATGATTGTGTATGCTATTTGTTGTTGCATTTTTATTGAATAATTTTGATGTTGCCTATTGCATTGCATGTAGAATGCTAAACTTAAGTAGATATATCTTTTGCTACTTATTGGGTTAACGTGAATATCGAGCTCACTGCTCTTAACATTTTAGGTTTGTCCGATGTAGATAGGGGGAAAGGTGTGTTGATTGAATGATCTTTTCTAGCCTATCCCTAATAGGTTGTTTTGTTATTCTAGTATTTTAAATCATTGTGTACACGTTTGGAAAAATGTAAAATTAAACTGGACTCTAGTAATGTAATTAATGTTAAAGATTTTCGTTGTTGTTACATATTTTCGCTTACCTTGTTATTATTGCACTCTAAATACTATGAATGTTTCAATAGTAAGGCTTAACAGTAGTCAATAAGTTTGACTGAGGGGTAGACTTGTCTGACTATTGTTTTGGTCGGGCCGCCATATAAGGTTTTAGAAGGAGTCCCCACATATTTCTCTATAAAAAGGCCTCTCCGATGTTGCTCTGGTTTAGAGGTTGGGATGTTTTTTAAAAAAACCCTTTATCGCGTGGCTTATTCTAGCAGTTGAAATGATTTTAAAAACCTTTCTTATTTGATCTTAATCTAAGGATTAAAATAGATGAACCACGGTTGACCTTTAGGTACTATGGAAAAACGAGGTTGTGTGCACGACAACATAGCTGACTAAAGTATATCCATGTGGTTTGGAATAGCCCATGAACTACATTAGAACTTGCCTATCCTACCTAAGACAAATTGAAAAGTCAAATGTTACTTGAAACACCTAATGTTTGAAGTGCTTGCATAAACTATGTTTGTATCTTTTTGTTTAATTTTAAAATAAACGCATTAGGATTATAGGGTTTATCCCCTCTTCTTTTTAGATGCAGGCCCTGATTGAGATTGGGAGTCAATCCCTTTGTTTTGTCTTATCTTCTCTATTGAATACAATTTTGTCCTCATGTGGAACTATTTTCGTATTTTTGGAAATTTTAATGTGAGTCATAGTAGAAAGGGTCATGTTTGATCCTGACACTTCTTATATGCCCTAGCTAGAAATGATTATGTTTGACTTGTATTTTGCGTTACTATACTTGGGCAGTTTCATTATTATAAATTCTAGTACTTTCTTTGGATATTTTATTGTGTAAAATTTCATTTCTACTATCTCATTTACCCTCAAGAACTTTATCGATATTGTTTTTGAATATCAAAATGGAACACAAATAATAATAATAATAATAATAATAATAATAATAATAATAATAATAATAATAATAATGTCCCTCTTAGGATGATACTTGATAATATTTCACATGCAAAATTAATTTTTTAACAAGAAAAGGACATTTTTGAAAATTAGCAAAGTTTTCGCTGACTTTTGCCAAAACAAAAGAAAATGTTTTAAGAAAATAAATAAACTAAGGTTTTAAGGGAATACAACTAGACTTTTAAAAGATTTAGAAAGGTGATATTACAACCTGACAACTAATGGCCTATATAATGACCTAGATGACAACCTAGGTATAGTTGTTGAACTCAGTCAATTACCACAACACCTCCTCTAGTTATCATCGATAAGGAACTTAAGTCAAAGATGATGGTGTTCTAGAGGTTGAGGCTACCCCAGTTTGAGTACAAACAGAGAGCTATACATTTACACTTGGAGGCTAATAAATAAGTTTGACAGATCTAGAAGAACCTAGATCTACTGAGGGTCACAGGGACTAGGGGGGTAGTTATAACTGCGCACCTTTTAATGGAGCAACAAAGTATTAGTATGGGACTCTGTGCAAAAATATCCCACTGTTGACATTGAGCAGATGGAATGAGTTAAGTTCAATGAGCTGTTCAATAAGAAATATTTTTCCAAACCATTACAAAGACAAATTGAGAACAAGTTCATCAGGACTGTTTAGCAAGATATGATGTTGGTTGAGAAAAAGGTGAAGTTCAGTGAGCTTTGCCAATTCATTTAAGGCTTGCACATAGAGATTCTCAAGGTCATAATCCTTCTAGAGATTTAAGTGTATTAGTAGGTTGTGGATAGATAGAAGCCCAATACAAGGGAAAGAGGCCTCAACAATAGTATCATGATTCGAAAAGTGGATCTTTCAAGCCTTTTAAAAGGTCAGTAGGACAAAGACAATCTCAACAAGAACAAAAGCAAACGTAAGGGGCACGAGCCTCAACATTTCCAACCATAGTGACAATCGCAACAACATGGATAGGGAGCAAGGTCCTAGCCCTAGGACCAAGACTGAAGAGAACAAGCTAGAAGTTTAGGGGCATGTTTTAGTGCAACCAACAAGACCACAAGGCCAAAGACTATCCAATCAAGGCCCAAAAGCAACGGCAGCACCAGTTATAGCCTCAGCAACAATAACAATAGCACGAAACCTAACCAAAGAGATATTTTCACAATCTCTTTTGAGGCGACGTCATGACTCATATAGAATTTCTAAACATTTAAAAATACTTATATTTTAGAAACCCTATAACACTTCCTAATTGAATCACCATTTTTGGGAAGAAGACTTTGATAAAGTCTCCCCTAAAAATATAATATCTTACCAAATCAAAGTCACGCAAAACCACAATCAATATCAAATATATATATATATATATATGTCCATTCCCATATTAGCCAACTTATCCACATAATATTGATTACCTACACTTACAACCTACCTATATGATAATAGGCATATATCTTAAAATAATACAATATAAATAATTATTACAACTTAAAAACATAATATAGGTCCAAAACAAAGGAAACTAGTAACTATCAATCCAACACCCTTCCTTGTTCTATGTCAAAACCTAGGGAAAACAATAAAGGATAGAGTGAGCAAAAAGCACTCACAATGAATAATCTAACTTATGGCATCACATAGTCATCATATATATGAAGCATAAAATGTAGAATAAATTTTTAAAAAAGCATGCAAATATAATAAAATGGCATACATGCACCATATAATGTATAAACATGCATTTAGTTTTAGTACCATGTAATTTCTTAAAAAACATGAACTATTTCCTACCTTCTAGATAATAGAATGAGTGTACTCCTCATGTGTGCAAATGAGTACTGCACCAACCTCTAATTATCCATTTTATAACTTAAATACTTTTATGTCTTTTATCACAAGTTAGAAATGCATCAACCAGGATTACCACAACCATTTGTCATGTAAGTCTTTTCCTTGAAATTAAGACCCATAAAAATGTTGCCATGTCAATAACCTATTTAGGTATGTCAATTGACATGCTCTAATGCATCAAAATGATTTCATGAAATTTAAATAAGTATGTCTTAGTTGCAAAGTAGATTGACATTAGTATAGGTGATTTATTTCATTTTATAGGAAATAAAGGAAAAATTAGATACATTTGTTCATAATTAGTGGCATGAGCATTCTGATTTGGGAATTGCATGTTTCATTTCATTTTAGCCTTGTTTTCATGTTTTATAGCATTTCTATGAGAAAATGATGAATGGGGAAGGATTTTTAGTGTGATTCATGTTCAAGATGAAGCCAAGAGAAAATTGTATCATATAGAGGCAAAGAAAAGTGGGAATCAAAAGGAAAGCAACAAATTATCGTAGTAGGATAATCAACGACCGAGGTAGTCAAAGAAAGACAAAGAAAAGAAACAACACACTGGTTACCATTGTCAGTGATCCAATGACCGCAGTAACCAAAATGTGATCAAAGCATGAAATAGGCTGACCGCGATCCAAAGAATGGTGGAAATCTGAGTTTTTACTGAAGGACGATGTTGACCACGGTCACTGACTGCGATAACACAATTAATTACCATGTTTCTCATATTTTTAAGATTTTTTTAGTGCAGGCCTATAAATAGATCAAGCTTTGAGTATGTGTATCTTTATTCATTTCTTTTTGATGTTTTCATTTAATTTAATGTCAAGCTTTTTAGTTTTAAATGTTGAGAATGTAAATCTCCAATGTAAGAACCTGAGATTTATTATTGAAGTGATTGATTTAAATGCATTATTCTATATTGTGTATACTTAATGCTTGATGTATATTGGCCATGAACATGATGAATTCAAATCATTAAACTAACTTGGAAGAGAGGTTTAATGGTAGGTTATCATAGTATAAACCTAGATTAGTTGATTAACCAGAGGGTTGTTAACTGTTTAGGGGGTTGCACGAGATTGCCAATGACATTGCATTAGGTTGTTGATTAAGCGCCTCAGAAGAGGGTATTATGAGACAATACTAATAGAAATTGAGATACCTTAGGAGAGGGTTTCAATTATAGATGGTATAACTCATAATGCAGGAATTTCATGATCTGAAATAAGAATCACAGGACATATATTAGAGTTTACTATCCTAGACTGCTTTTCCACATAGTTTTTAAAAATTGAATTTTACTACATTTGATAGTTAGGTTCTTATTCAGAAATTAACAATTCAACCCTAATCAAAGTCTTGATAAAACGAAAACTAACATTAAATTATGATTTGAGATAATTAAGTAAATTTCATTCCCTAAGGATGATATCCAAACTCATCAGTTATTACTACTGCGATCCTGTATACTTGAAGGATTGTCAACAAGTTTTTAGCACCATCGTCGAGGAACAATGTTAAATATCTTAAAACTAATTGAACTTGGTCTAGTTTTAGTCAAGGCAATTTTATTTCTATTTTTCACTTTTAACTGATTGCTTTCCATATTTATTAAAATTCATTGAATACACTTGATCTTGTATTTGCTTTTGGTGTTTCAAGATTGCATGACTAAATGTCCTTATGACCCTTACGATCTAGATTTGTTCAAGACTATAAATTAGATTCCGTGGGAAGCTCAAGGGCGAGTACTAACCATGGCTAATAGTGGAGCTTCTGGTGTAAGAAACAATAGAGAAACACACATAGGGAAGCACCCTTAAGAGATTTCTTCAAACCAGTTCTGAATAATAATTACTCTGGCATAGCAAGAACACCGATAAGTGCTAATAACTTTGAACTGAAGCCATCTTTAGTTTGGAGGTTCAACAATCGAAGATCCTATGGCTCATCTTAATTCATTCATGGAGATTTGTGATACAGTCAAGATAGCTGAGGCTTTTCCCTTTCTCCTTAAGGGATAAGGCTAGAAGTTGGTTGCAAACTTGCTCCCAAGAAGTATCAAAACATGGGAGGAAATGGGACAAAAATTTCTTGAAAAATACTTCACACCCACTAAAGTACATCAATTGTGGCATGAAATCAGTTCTTTTAAGCAATCCGAGTTTGAATCCCTATATGAAGCTTGGGAAAGGTTCAAAGACTTATTGAGGCGATGCCCATAGCGCGGATGCCTCCCTTGGCTTCAAATTCAGATGTTCTACAATGGATTCACACCACCAATTAGAGCTTTGGTAGACTTTTCAGTTCGAGGTTCATCGATGGGAAAGGCCACCACTGATGCCACCCAACTCATTGAAGATATGGCAGCAAATGCATATGGTCATGGTACAGAGAGAGGAACAACCAAGAAAGTGGGGATTCATGAGGTTGATGAAATTAATGCTTTGCATGCCCAAATTGCAGCAATGACTCATAGACTGGACTTGGAAGAAGAAAATAATAGTAGTGGGCAATATCAGTGTAACACCCCAACCCCCACATTCTTTGAGTTTGGACATAACCACCATTATTTTGACGGTGGACTTAACCAATTGGCAGGTCGGGCCGGTGTTACTTTACAAGTGATACACACTTGACTTTCTATTTTTCAATACCACATGCCTTAGAATAAATTCATTAGTACAAATTCACATTTAATAAAATCAAGGCAATT
>JAJIYU010018870.1:0-11027 GCA_030144865.1 Tinospora cordifolia
TGATGAAAATTGAGAAATAGTGAAGATTTTGATGAAAAACTAAGAGGATGAATCATATGATTATAATAAAAATAAAGGGAAAAATGATGAATTATATATATATATATATATGTATACATACATACATACATACATACATAAATACACAAAGAGGGGAAAATAACATGAAAAAGGCGGATTTTCGGCCGCACAAGCTCGGGCCATTAACGGGGGCCCAAGCCCATGCCAAACATCCTGGGTACACGTGTGGATCGGACTGAACCGGGGCATGAGCTGACCCACGCGCCCCATCTTCTCCTCCTTCGATTTTTCCAGCGAATTTCAGCCATTTTGCATTCGAGAAACTAGTAAAACCCATGGTTTTGCCAATCCAATCACCACCCTCCTGACCAAGCCAATACATGGAGACAATAGGAGAGAAATACAAGCAAAAAAAAAAAAAGGAAAAGAAAGATTTTTGGTTGGATCGGTAGCACTAGCTTGGCCCGTGCAAATTCGAGCCTCTAGCGTGGGCCCAGCCCATGTCAACGGATTGGTTGCGTGGGCCAAGGGCCTGGACAATTTTGGACTAGCCCAAGCACCCAGCTACTTCTTCTCCTTCATTTTCCTCATGATTTCCTCCGAAAATTCTAGAAAAAACAACGAGCAAACTAGCAAACCCTTGGTTTTGAGCCATGGTTTTGCCAATATAATCCACCTCTTCACTTAACCAATACATGGAGACAACAAGGCACCTTGCATGTGTAACACCCCGATATAATCCACCTCTGTCAAAATCTTTTTCTTCAAAATCAAGTTTATAACAATTTGTTCTCAAGTCAATCTTTGGATAATTTCTCATACAAAACAAAAGAATCAAAATAATTTCTCGAGACATTCACCGGGTTCCTTAATATAAGTCATTAATAATGCAGCGAAATATACTTTAAAACTATTCATTCAACCTAAAATTGTTAAACAAGGAAAGACATTGAAAAATAAAATAACCAAAATTAAAACTAATGTAAATACATTAAAATAATCCAGTAAAATACATAAAACATGGCCTCCAAGTTACTTATCCCGTACAACCTCCCCATGAGGTATCTAATCAGAGTGCGAGTCTTCTGACATAAGTCAACATACTCTACGTCCAGGTGTACCTGAAAAATAAAGTGGGAGAGAGCTCGAAAGCTCAGTCGGTCGATCCTACACATCACATGCATTATACAAACCCAATCCAAAACATTACAAATACTTTCAAACATTAGGCATTCAAACATTCATTTGTTTTAGTCGGAGTTTAAGACCGGAAAAGGGTTGAGATGTCTCTTAGTATTCCCTGTGATCTGAATCAACACAAATCTTAGGTAATGCCTAAGGCCGGTTACCCATCAGAGTCACAGTCCAAGGGAGTGTACTTACTATAATTCGTACCATCTTCCAAAGACTTCAAGCTGTCACCGTCAGCTCCGGGTGGGAATACCTACGATCTGCCTTGTAGCTCGACAATCTCAAGCAGTAACATACAGGAGATGTCGCCTCGATCCACCTCGGACTCATCAATCGCACCAGTACGTGAATTCTTAATAAACCATCATCTTATTTTAGTTTTATAACCAGTCTCAGTCACATCAAGTATCACATAATTTACTAGGAAAATAATTCCAAACTATGCTTACAAATTAACATGATAAAGTGCATAAATAAACAATAGGATCTAGATGCATATACTCCTAGTCATGCATACCATATTTGAGTAAATCCATATGCAAGATCATGTCATGAACTAATTATGCATGGATTAAATAATTGATTATATATCACACATCATTCACATAAGCTAAACAATTTCAATCAATTTCCTAACAAGATTCTAATAACCTATAACTATTCAATCAAATAGTTTGAATCTTAAATCCATATAATACATATGAGCAAGGAAGTCACGCCTACCTGATTTCGAAGATCTTCAGGGCTTCCTTGCTTTCCGTCGAGATACTCGACACTCTAAAATGTACAAATCTGAAATTTAACACTAAATAAAATTATTCTTAAGTTTAAATGATTTCTAAAATAATTATGAAATTTAAATATAAATTTAAACTAAGTCTATTAAGGTCAAAATAAGGTTTCTGATGTTGAAATAAAAATCATTCTTATTTATTTTTATATTTTCAATGTTTATTAAAATTATGTTAAAAAATACTTTTATGCTTATATTGTAGAAAATTAATAATTCTTCTCATTTAAACCTTTAATTTATAACTAAATTTCTCATAATTAAACTTCAAGTTTCTATGATTTATTAACTTCTAAATAAATTTATTTAGATTATGGCTAATAAAAACACTGACTTAAATTTGAAATTAAACTTTAATAATTTACTTGCAAGCTTTCTCATAAAATTAAATTTTTAATAACTGAATCTTCGCAATTTAAATAATTTATTAATATCATAATTAATTTAATTACGAACAAAATAAAACTTCTAGACGTTTTAAGTTTAGTTTCGAAGTTTAAGATTTTAGTATTTTCTTATAAAAGATTCTTAATTCAAGAAGTTTATTTTTATGTTTTCAACTACTTAAATTGTTAATTTCAACTTTTAATATTAAATAAAACTATTAATGTGTTGGAAAACTATTTTCTATTAGTTAATTTAGTTCTATAAAATCAATTAATCCTCATGTTCAATAATTTACAATTAATCTAATATTAACTTTATTTGATTTGAATTATTAACTAAATATTCTAAGCAAATTTTTACAATTGATTTATTAGATTTCTATTTAAGTAAAATATTTTTGTTATTTCCTATTTATATTTCATAATTAACTAAAATAAATTTTATGCTATCTAGAATTAAAAATCACAATTTTGCCTTGCATCGTCCTCGTCGCGCGATCAACGTCCAACGAGGAACCCACACCGCACATCCACGGTTACAACTTCATTCTTTATCCAGCAACCACAACACACTACGGTTGTTTTTTTTTTTTTTTTTTTCCCGTTCTTTAATTTCCCAACCAAAAATTCATCAATCGACCAACACCAAGATTTCAAACTGAAACGATGCACAAATCGAATTCCAACCCAGAAGTTGTGCACCATTTCCTCTGTTTCTTTAACGACCAAACAACCAGCAATTGACACAAAATCCCATCATCAGATTTCCACGGACTAGCAGCAGTAACAAATTTTCTAGTTATTTTCATTCTTCATTTCCGTTCTTCACCAATTCCATAACCATTAAAATCAACCACCATGGCTTGCAGGTTATCTCCTTTATCCAAAAATGCACCACCACTGCAAAACCAGAATTTTTAGTTGTCATCGTCCTCATTCATCACGTTCACAGCTCCAGAATTACACACACACACATATCCCGGTTTGAAGCTGCAAAACACACACACCAGTTCACGGCATCTCCAATCACACCACTTCCTTTGTTCATCGTCTTCCATCTCCCTCGTCCCAGTAGCTCGAATCAGAAATTTCAAAACCTCATCACCCACAAGCCTAACTTTAAATCTAAAACACTCTATCAAACGCACAATCAAAGATTTAGATCCTCTGTTCGTGGTTCTTACATCAAATAAAATCCAGATTCGTTCCCCTATCTTTCCTCTATCTTCTTCTTTTCTTTTTTGCTTGCTGGTTCCTTCCTCAGTCATCCTCTTTCTTCTTGCAGTAGCAGCAAACTGCAACAGAGCAGCGTTGCTCTGCCTTCATTCTTCATTTCCATCGTCTCTGCCCTCTCTGTTTCCTTCTTCTATTCTACTTTCTTTTTCGTGTGACGGTGCAGCAGCTGCTCTTCATCTTCATCGTCCAGCAGCAACAATGGTCGTTCTCTGTCTTCATCGTCCAGCAGCAGCAACCTGGAGTAGCTGCAACAGACGGCAAAACTCCTTCGTCTTCTTCTTCATTCGGCAGCAGGGAACAACAACAGTGGAAGCAACGCCGTGTTGCTCTGTTTCCATCCCTTCAATTCATTGCATGGCCCCTAGATCACCACCAGCCCCAACTGAATTACCAACCTCTCTTGTTTGTTCAACTCTTCAATCAACTAAAATCCAGATTTTACATCTTTTTTTTATCCAGATCATTCGACCGACATCACCAGATTTCTTCTAATTCGTGAAGCTTCGAATTTCCAGCCTCGTGAAATTTCTGAAACTTCTTTTTCTGTTTTTTTTTTTCTATTTTCTGGTTCGTTCAAACGACACCAGAAAATTCTGATTTTATTTTTCTCAACAACATGGCATTAATATTAATATTAATATTAATATTATTATTATTATTATTATTATTATTATTTTCTTCATTTTTCATCTTGATTATTTGAATAATAATCCAAAAATCAAGATTTTCTGGATTTCTCTTTTTCTTATAAGCTTTTATTTATTTATTTTTTTGAAAACTCTGAGAGTTTGGATTTTATTGTTATTAATTTTTATTTTTATTTTTTTTCCCGTACGTAAGTTTCATTATTATTATTATTTTAATCACCAATTAAATTTTATTTTCCCAATTAAAATTTTATCGAACAAGCAGTGATTCTACATAAAATTTCATTTCTCATCTATTTAGTATTATTATTATTATTTTATTTATTTATTCGCGATGTGTACAGGCTCGTAAAATTTCAGGGTGTTACAGCATGACAACTCATGAGTCACGTGGGTGGCCACGTAGTACTCCCTTTGGTCATGCAAGGACACCTTAATATGCAACAAAATCTCAATTCTTGAGCAAATTTTCATTTCCAGTTTTTGCAACCACCTTTAACAATCCATTCCTCCTTCATTTTAAACTCGTTTTATGTGATGTTGGACCGATGGAAAGCTCTCAAAACCCTCTACAATGTTGCACAGGCCATTGGTCGAAGTTGCCATCCATTTGAGGCTAAGACGACCACAAAAAGGTGTTGTTGGACACTATTGCCGCTAGAAATCCACAGAAAACTATGTTGAACCCATCTTCAAGGGGTTGATTCATAATGCATTCTAGGTCTGTTTTTGAGGTAAAACCTCTTGTTTTGTTCCTTATCTTGTATACTTTAATCTCCAAGTGATGAAAACTGAAGTCTTAAACCTATTTTACAAGTAAAGTTGACTATTGATCAACTGCTACAATAGTTTCAGCAAAAGATAGTTCTTGAAACTAGTTTTGAGGTATCATTTGAAGTGGCTAGGGACATCCATTTAGATTGAGATTTGAGGTGTTTCAAACCTCACACCTGAGGCTACAAGAAGGTATAAACCCCAAACCCTAAGCCTCGATATGCATAGTTTTTTGTCCATGCCAAGATGCCTAGTTAGATGCAAGGTTTTGATACTTAAAAAATATTTTGAATTGTTGATATGTGCTAAGTTGAAGGGTGTATTTAAGAATGATTATAGCCATGGTTGCTTGCTGTTTTGAGATGAGACTTGAACTATTAATATTATGAAATCCAAGATATACAAAATATGTAAGATAGGGCCTAAAATCAATGGAGCAATAGAGATGTTTAGACACTTAAAAACCATAGGAAACTTGAACATTTGAACAATTTGTTACATAACAAAGAATGTAGGAGACCAATTGACTGACCAAAAGTGGGTATTTTGAGCTGATATTTGGTGGAGTGGTCATTTGACATGTCAAGATTATGTTACCAAATTTCGCCCCAATCTAAATTGGGTAAAGGGGTCAACAGATACACTAATTGACTGCATGTCACATAGGATACATGATTTCACAATCTCTGTTACCACACTTAGAAACCATAACAAATGGTGTCCAAAAATCAAAATATAAAATTCTAGTGAATGCTTAGGAAGTGCAAATGAAATCTAAAAATTTTTGCGTAAATCCAACATACGGATTGATCAGAAAAAAATCAACAAATTCATTGCGCAAAGAGAGCAAAAAACTTGAATTTGGGCTAAGTGTTGGAATTTGGGGATTTTGAACTAAATGGGTCAATTTTGACCTAATTTCACCCAAATTGACCACAGTTGATCATTTTGACCAAGTTTGACCGATTGATCGAATTGAATTTGGGTTGATCAAAACTGATTAGGGATAGTTGAGTAAGGGATTAAGCCACAATCTAAAGAGAACTGAAATTGAGGTTAAGTAATACAAGACTAGGCCAAGCGTTGATGAAACATTGATGCGCGGAATTCGAGGTGAGTAGTTTGATTTAGGTGTTTTTCGTAACTTGTGTTCCTTGCATAAAACTTGCGTGAAATGGCATAATTTAAATGGTTTCATATGATTAAGATACATCGAATTGATTTGGAATGTGTAGATATACACGGGTAATGAGACTATAGGCTCGAGGGCCAAGCGTTGGGCTTAGGGTACATGATTTGATTGGGATTAAGTCGAGGGCCGAGAGTCAGGGTTGGGGCATATGATCAGTGTGCCTAGCCTCAAAACCCGCTCGAGTCACAATACTTAAGGACTGAGTGAGGGGTTAGGGTATTCAAGCAACACACCTAGCTCATGAGCCGCTTGAGTAACCAGTACGCCTAACTCAGGACCCGCTCAAGTGATGACCTTAGGGTTGGATTTGATGATTTGAACCTTACTCCTAATATTGTTTTGAGCAGCATGTATTTGAGATGTTTTTCTATAACTATTACACTGTTTATAATTGCTTTTATACTATGCCACACATTCACACTACATTATCTTACTGTTCATGCATATATCCATTGTTTTGGGAATGTTGGTTATGGGTAACATTATGGTCTTACTACTCACTGAACCATTTTGATTTTAGGCTCGCTACTCTACTAATATTTCAAGTTCTTCAGTGGCTAATAGAGGAAAGGGCGTGGTGATTGTTTAATTCCCTGATGACTCATTTTCCTTTTTCTGGTCTTTTTGTTTGAGGTTGGTCACTCTCGTGTATGTATATATATGGTCAAATGTGTATTTTGGACAAGACAATATGTAATACGATAATCACTATTCATATGTTTTGCTTACTTTTGCTTTCAAGTCTTTCAATTATTTTGATATCACTTGTTGTTAAGGTTGGAGAGGCTTAACAATGGTTGGGTGAACTGAATATGGTGAGTGATCGAGCTGCCCTTCGGCCTAGGAAAGGGGCCTTGACAAATTGAATACCTTTTTTAGGAAAAAAAAATACATTTTTATACAGAAAAATAGAAACATTTACAAAAATATCATCATTTTTGTTTATATACTAAAACGAGAAACTTAATAGCAAAAATAATGAAAAACATTTTTAACTCAAATTTTCATGAAATCGAAAATCTCGACTTTTTAGGAAAAAATGGCATGATCAGGAATCAAGAGAAAATAATCACCAATTTACAAGAGACGCGCGATTGTTTGTAAAAGGAAAGAAACTTGATCATCAAAATAGGAAACAATAATTAAAAAGTTCAGTTCGTGTGTTAGTTTTTAATAATAGAGAAGAATGATTCTACTATTCTTTTTGGTCATTTGTGAATTCTGTGTAGATCAATAAACATGCACTGGTATATTGTTAATCAACTGTATATAAAGATTTGTGAATTTATAGATTCGTGAATCAACTGTCAATGCAACTAGAGTTCTTTATGTAGTGGATTAAAAATATTGGTATACAATGTGTATAACTTCTATATGCAGTTAGGATATTAGCATTTGTAGATGGGGTGTATTGCAAGATTTTATAAAACTGGTATAAAGAGTGTATAACTTCTATAGACAGTTAAGATATTAACATTGGTTAATAAGATACGTTGTAGAATCTCCAAAACTAGTATACAGTGTATATATAGAGTATATAACTTATGTATACAATTAGGATATTAGCATTGGTTAATGAGATGTGGATTAAAAAAGTGTGTATAATTTCTATATACAGTTAGGATATTAGCATTTATGGATAGGATATATTGTAGGACTTCAAAAACTAGTATGAATAGTGTATAACTTCTATATACAATTAGGATATTAACATTCGTTAATGAGATATGTTGCAAAATGTCAAAAACTGGTATGTAGTGTGTATACATGGTGTATAACTTCTATATACAGTCAGGATATTAGCATTGGTTAATGAGACATGGATTAAAAACATTGGTATACAATGTGTATAATTTCAGTATACAGTTAGGATATTAGCATTTGTGAATCGAATATGTTGCAAGATTTCAAAAACTGGTATACAGAGTGTATAACTTTCGTATATAGTTAGGATATTAACAGTGGTTAATGAGATATGTTGTAAAATCTCAAAAATCGGTATAAGGTGTGTATACAAAATGTATAACTTTTTTTTATACATTTAGGATATTAGCATTGGTTAAAATGATATGGATTAAAAACATTGGTATACAGTGTACATAATTTTTGTATACAGTCAGGATATTAACATTTGTGAATGTGATATGTTTTAGGATTTCAAAAACTAGTGTACAGAATGTATAACTTTTGTATACTAGTATACAGTGCTGGAAAAACATTGGTATGCATTAGTATACAGTACAAAAGAACATTGGTATTGATCTATCTCTCTTTCTCCCTGTCCGACTACAACTCTATACAAATCAAGCAAGAAACGACCAATCTCCTCATTCTCAAGCGTGTTCACCTCTAATTTGTTACGCAAGCTGACTGTTTTTGGGCATAATACTAACTCTCTTAACATGAATGATGTAGAGATTCGTATCCTCAAATAAACCAACTAGATATGCCTTAATAGCTTCTTGAAACACAGTACCAGGGAGCACTAGAACCTAAGGAAGCACGAGCTTTAGCAAGCAGCAGGCAGTAGAAGGCATCGATGGTGAGTAGCAATGTAATAGAGCACAGAACACGAACAACAATAGAACGAGCACGAACCAGCAGCAAATAGAGCACAAACAAGCAGAACAATTTACACAATGAACAGCAGCAGAACAAGCAGAATGAACACAGGCAAATCTGTAAAATGGCGAATGGCGATGGATAGCGAATGGTTGGAATATGGCTGGATCATGAATAGTAGGCGGGGCGATGAACACAAGTAGACGGTGAGCCATGGTTATGGCAAAATAGCGATGGTGAATGGCATTGATGAGTAGCAACAATTTGGATGCTAGCAGTAATAGTTTTAATTGCGAGTGGAACACCAACGACAGATCTATGGCACCAGAGAAGATGATGGTAGTGGTTGTAGGGATGTGCAACAGGAGAAGAAGGAAAGATGTGAATACTATGTTTTAGGGTTTTAAATGGAAACAAGTTGATATAATTTGAACAAACTTAAACAAAATAAAATGGGAAGTTTTCACACAATGTGATATATATATATATATATATTCCTGGTAACTTTGATATTATTTATCAATATGTGGTATGTGTGTAATGAAGTCAAAAAAGGCACATACATTAATATTATTAAGTTAAATAAAATGATATTTTATGTAATTTCCTCTTTCTTTTCTTGGATCTTCAAGCCCAATATCCCCGTGATGGGGTTTAAGGGTATAGTTTGAAGTCCTAGGTATTGTAGTTGCATGAATAACATGGTTGATGGAAAACAGGAATAGAAAATGATTAGACTACTGAAACTTTAGAGAATGATTTTTAAATTAGAGAGTAGATGGTGGAAAATATGCTTGAAATTCATAAGAATACATGAACTTTAAAAATCAATTAAGTGATTGAATTATACTATTTTGAGCTAAATTTTGGTGGATAGATTGGTAGACATGCCAAGAATGAGTGTTCCAAATTTTGTTTAAAACTACTGTGGGTAAGTCATTTAATTGATGCAAAATATATTTGTCTATCAAATAAAATTACAAATTAGTAAAGGATTGATATCCACTTGAAAGCCCTACTAAATAAAAAAAAAATACAAACTAAGATTCTAGTGATTATTTAAGAGGTCTAGCTTAAACATACAAAGTTTACCAATCATAATTGCAGAAAAATCATAAAACTTATTGCGCAATGGAGACTATATAATAAAAAATTTGACTAAGTGCAAAAAGTTAGAAATTTTGACCAAATTGACCCCATATAGACCAAATATGACCAAAGTCAACTATTTTTGTAAAACCCCAATTTTTGGTCGGACCTCTGTTCACGTATTACCTCAAGTGTGGATCATCGCCCGTCGGAAATCGAGATGCTACTCAAAGTTTCGTTTTGGCAAATTCCTCTTCTTCAAAATTCAATTCATAAGCATTAGTTCTCAAGTCAATGCCTATCTGTATATTTTATACAAAACAAAAGATCGAAATAATTTATGCATACGTTCACTGGATTTCTCAAGACAATTCATTATTCATGCAGTGGAAAATACTTAAAACTGGTATTTAAAAGAAATGCTAAACGCATAATATTGTTCACAATTTTGATCAACAGAGTTTAAATCAAAGGAATACGTGAAAATTGTTTCAAAAAGATCAATAAAATATCACTTTTGATACCACCTATCCCAAACTACCTCCCCGTGAGGTGTCCAATCGAAGTGCGAGTCTTTTGACGTAGATTACAGTATTCTATATCCATGTGTACCTAAAAAATAAAAATGGGAGTGAGCTCGAAAGCTCAGTAGATCGATCCTACACATCACATGCATTATATAGACTCAATCCAAAACATTACAAACACTTTCAAACATTAGGCGTTTAAACATTCATTTGTTTTAGTTGTAATCTAAGACCGAAAGAGGGTTGAGATGCCTCTTGATATTCCCAGTGATTCAATCTAATCTCAGAGGGTTCCAATAACTTTCTAAAATCAATTGACACTCACATCACAGCCTAAGAGAGCGTACTTACCCAGGCATCGTACCATCTCCCAAAGATTTTGAGCTGTCACAGTCAGCTCTGGGTGGGAATACCTACGATCCGCCTTGTGGCTCAACAATCTCAAGTGGTGACATATAGGAGATGCCACCTTGATTCGCTTCAGGCTCGTCAATCATACCAATACGTGGATTCTTAATAAAATATCGTCTTATTTTAGTTTTACAAACAATCTCAACACATAAAGCATCATATAGTACACTAGAGAATATAATCCGAACTATGCTTGCAAGT
>JAJIYU010018871.1:0-11013 GCA_030144865.1 Tinospora cordifolia
TAAAAATATAGTACTTTTAAATAAAAAAATATTTAGCTACTAAATACACTGTTATCAAAAATAATATCTGTTTAATAGAAAATGAAGTGGAAAGATACTTTTTTAAAAAAAACTTACTCCCCTTTATCTCACTATAATATTTTTACACCTATGAGAACAATATTTTCCTGTAAATATTTTTAAATATTAAATTTTAGGAAGTTCTTTTTATTTAAGCAAATATCCGACTAATCATGACCAAGCCCAAACAATTAAAAAAAAAAAGAAAAAGAAAAAATGCATTTAGAGATATTTTATTAACTCCCAAACACACCTCTACTATTATGTATATTCTTTTTTTTTTTTCTATTTCTTGTTCTATCTCTTATATCTTGAATTAATAAAAAATCTCAAAAACTTCATATTCCTCAATCATTCCTTATTTAATTGCAACAAAACAATTTTTTGACACAAATGTTCATATTCTTTTACCTTCAGACCCATAAGATTGGGAGCAAAGATTGAGACTGCTGTCCACTGCATTTGCTGTCTAAAGAATCCGAAAACAAAAAAGAAATTGAAAACCGTATTTCATTATTTTCTAAATACAACCTTTCATTGTTTTCTGAAAACATCCTGTTTCCTTAACAAAAAGCCAAAAACTAGTTTCGAAATTTTCTGGAGTAAACAAATTTTTAGTATTTTCAAAAAGATCTTGAAAATAGAAAAATGTATAATCACAGCCTACACGCAACCCTGCTTTATAAATAATAATTGAGAAAAGAAAAGCTTCTAATAGAAACATTTTCAGATCCATGCTTAATCCCAAGAAACCAAGGAATCAAGAAAGGCAAATGGCATCAAGAACAACACCATATCTGATAATCAAAATTCCTTTTAGTGATTTATCTGACAAAATTTATAAATATAACCCAACAAGAACACTCTAATGGGCCCCTAAAAGAGATGAAACAAGAATCATTACAAGGAAGTAGATGCCGCAAATTTTTTAGTGCAAGAGATGCCAAACTCTGCCATTGGAATCTATCTTTCTCAGTTTGAGATGCAAAATCTCTGATAAATTAGCCCGAAGTGCCATTGGCAGCAGCCTCGGCAGCTTTCTTCTCCCGTTGTTTCTCCCTACGCTTTTTGTTCCTCGATGCGTTCTTGCTCATTTCCCTGAAGTAACGGCCATACATGTATGAGAAAGATGGAAATTGGAAATACTAGTTGATATTAGTTGCAATTGAAGCAGTCATTTATGTAACAATATACACTTACTCTGAAGGACTAGCTCCACCAAAAAGCTGCCACAACGAGAGCACAAGATGATCGTCAGTATTTCATGAAATAGCATACATAAGTCAATGCATTCAGATTAATTCCATTTGCAATGGAAGTTGCGCCTTCAAGCCACAAGTCGGGTGTTTCAGTTCAGTTAACTTCCAATTCAATGAAAATAGCATAAACCAATGCATTCAGGTTCCATTTGTTCATCTGTTCGGCTCTCCCGCACTCAACAAAAAAAAGAAAAAAGAAGAAGAAGAAGAGAGACTTCCACTACGGAAAAAATTTAAATTTATTAGCATAGCAACATGGGATTGAGTATACAACATTAAGGGGCTGTTTGGCACATAGCATTGGATAGGATTGGATTAATCTTTAGTCCAATACTATGTTTGGCTACAACAGGATAGGATAAAATATTTATCCTAACCCACACGTTATCCTATAATTGTAGAATTAAACAAACTCACTTAAAATGGTGGGCTTAATTTTTATCCAATCCAACTTTATCACATCTTATTCTTTAACAATAATTCAACCTTATGCTGTGTGCACAAAGTAGGATTGGGTTATTTTTAAAAAAATAAGATGAGATAGAATTGAATTGGATAGAAGAAGATTAAAAATAAAGCAATGCAATGTTTAGTGCAACACAAAATAATTACAAAAAAAATAAAATTAATTAAATAAATAAAGGAAAATGAAGGATGAAGAACAAGAACCAAAGGTTAAAAAATATATATATTATTTTTATAATCAATCCCACCAAAAATGGTGAGATTTTCATAATTCTATGAGGATAGGAAATGAAAGTGGGCCCAACTTAATTTTTTATGCTCTCTCATTTGTAACCAAACCTGGAATTCAACTTAAATGTAGTTCAATCCTACCCTATGCCAGGTGCCAAACAGCCTCTAAGTATTGATTCTTTTATACTAGACAGGCTTCCTAGAGAACAGCTTATATGATGGGAGTGGTAAGATTTGATGGCTTCAAGCATTATTTAGTATTACAACATTACAACCTAACCTGTATAATTGAATTACCATACTGGGCAACTAAATTGTGTTGGAAGTTAATCGAAACGATCACATACGCTGAATTCTTTTAAATACATGTATGGAAATAGATGAAAATTGATTTAACTCACAAATGAAAAGATATTAAACTTAGATGTGCATGTGTATGCGGAGACAAGTTATTATATAAGCGTACCTCTGCTTGAATTACAGCTGCAGCCTTAGCGTGCGGTGGGCGATATGCTGCTGGTTTTTGAGCAGGCTGGTTGGAAGGAGTGGTTCTTGCAGAAGCTTGAGAAGACTTTGAACCTTGTCCTGAAAATAATTCATCCTTCCCCTATTAGCAAGAAACGTACTCGAGAAATGAAGAAATCAAACGGCTCATGAAACTCAAATGGTAGTTAGTACCAGGTGGTTTTACATCGCCAATGCTTATTGAGGAAATTGATTTCACAAGTTCAGTGATGTCACCAAACCTTTCGGGAGCTTCGGGTTTCCATTCAGCCTAAGAGTAGCATAAAGAAAACTTAAAAAGCAGGACAAAAAATACGTTTCGGGAGCTTTTTAAGGGTTACTTTGACAATACTGACCTGGTAAAGCTTGTCAAACATTTTCTTGAAGTACAATGAACCATTATGATGGAAAATTTTAATCCTTTAGGAAAGAACAAACAGAATAGTTAAATTCGTAAAATTTCAAAAAAAATAAGGGAGATAGAAAAAAGACGGACTTAATAAAACAGGCTATATTGCCAAGAAATATATTATATACACAATTCCATATGGAAATACAATGGGCTCGAGCTTTCTTATCCTTTTTCCTTGAGCTTATAATTGATATACTAATCGGAGAAGTAGACAAAATGACTGATATTTCTAAAGCCTTACTTCTCAACTTAAACAACTTAGCAAGCTGGGATATTCATAGGGTGTAAATTTTGTAACTTCTCCAAAAGTAGTTTGAAACTAAGAGAATGCATACCCATTATCAACTTGTAGTCTTGGAGCTGTTGTGGCAGTCATGAAAAAGCGACCATCTGGGGACCATTCACTAGTTACAGATAGTTCAGCTTTCGTTGTCCCAAGCAACTTTTTCTCTTCATAATCCCAAAACGCCTAAAACAGAAGTGGTAAATAAGTCGCATAACAACTTTAAAAAAAAAAAAAGGAACCATAAATGATGAAAACATAAACCTAGAAGGTAAGTTTATTTGTGGCATAAATATTCTAATTATGAAAATTATGAGAGCAATTGCAAAACTATTGGCTTTCTCGATACATTTTTGCCTCAGTAATCCTCTACCATATTTAGCTTTTTTTATTCTCTACTTCTTTCATTTTCTCATGGGTTTCATTAATTTGATACGGAAACGAGATCAATATCCTCCTTTTGTTTTTCTTTTTTCCTCCATTTCAGGTGTTTTACAACAGAGCAAAACAAGGATCCAACCTTCAAATGGAACACATCCTAACCCGCCACATAAAAATTATTGAGCATCTTACATGAGATATTACTTTATTCCCATGCTTTTCTATTCATTGAAAATTGTTAAAACTTTAGAGATGGATGTACCCAGTGTGGCAATTTTTAATGAAGTGAGAGCTTTATGAAGCATGAAATTAAATGTTAACAAGACATGATGATCCATGTCAGTATGGCAATTTTGCATATAGGGATTCCTAATGTCCATGGCTCCCACAATGAGGAGTTTGGATTGAAATATATAAACATAATATTACCATAGAAGTTTTGAGAATTTGCATAAATCCCTTTCCTGTCTTAAATGTAACCACCTAATCCCTCTCCAATACCATCACCACTAATGACTTAACACAAATCATTCCACGTTGAAAGACTCGAGAATTTGGCATGTATGGGTTAAAAAAAATAAAATAAAAATAAAAGCATTAGAGAAACGGATGTAGTTCACATACCATATCACCAGGTAAGTTACCAAATCCCGCCAAACATAAAACTGTCAAGAAGAGTCAAGACCACAGTACAAACAAGGCAATGGTGATAATGTACAGTATCATAACTCTCAATATTATTTGAAGTCATTAAGAAGAGAAGACAACACAAAAGACTACACAAAGGATACACTTCCCTTTCGGGTTCCATCTAATAGTATTGTAGGGACCCGTTCCAAGTTCAAGTAGTGCGTTGCACTTCTTGTCAAACACTGTTGCTCTTGCAGGCATAACTTAAAGATGTCAAGAAATAGCTGAGATTGGTAGAGTGGAGAAAAATATACAGAAAACAACGGTAGCTTGAAACACAAACCAATTGTTACTAAAGTTATCTCTCTTGCTTTATATGTGTGTGTGTGTAAAAACGGTATTAGGATACATCCATAAACAACAGCAAATTCTGAACCTTTAGAAGACCACCGAACATCATGAACAGGGCCCTCTTTACCTGCCCAGAGTTATTTGAGTATCAATACCAACCACAATACTAAGAAAAGTTATGAATTCTCAAGTAATACATAATAACGTACGGAGGGGCACAAGTCCTTCATGGCTTCCATCTGTGGTCAAGTAGTTAAGCTTTGATTCTCCATAATAACTCTGATTTGTCTTATCAACATCAGATTGTGCTACAACTAGAAGCCCTGTAGAACCGTAATTCCAACTCAGCTGCACCGTAGAACACCGGAAAAAACTCCGTCTAGCAACCGGTTGACACTGGGCATCTTTCCCAGATGCAAATATCTGGACACTGGCAGGGATTCCCTAAATGATATGTCACAGCATTAAAATCAGTGAATCACATTCATCCCTTCTAACACCTATTTCATACATTTCATTTGAAGAAACAATTGACTTGTTGCAACAAGATAGGAACTCTAGCCTTAGATTCTGCAACAAACGCAGCAATATGGGAACCAGGTGACTTCGAAAGCTCCATTGCAGTTACACCAGGGATTCTAAGCCGATAAATAATTCCTTTAGTAAAATCCCCACCATCAAAGAATTGTATCTCATTGGTTGCCAACCGACATGCAACAGCTTCATCAGAACTGAATTGGATCGAGGGCCTTGACACAAAAACCACAAGAAAATTTTAGAATTTAAAAAAAAAAAAATGCAACCACCAAAATTAACAAGTAAAAGAAATCTTCGAATAATATATAAATATCCAACATACCAAGTAGTCTTTGACATGCCTTTCTGAAACTGGTGATAAACAGGAGTGCCCGTGTCAATTTTCCATAACACCAAGTTCTTTTCCTGAGGCGTTGAAGATTTCTGAAAGGTTTGGAGATAAGTTCCACGAGGAGACAATGTTGCTGCAAGAACATTGGGCACTTCAAAGGATCTGATCTCAGAAGAGCTTAAGCAATCATAGATGCTTATTTTAGATTCAGATTTCATCACCATTAGTTTGGACCCATCTTCACTGAACTTCACTGAGGTACAAGGGAGTCTTTCAATTTTTATGCCTGGCTGCCCATTACTAAATGGAGGTCCATTCCACAAAGAGAACCCTTCTGGTTCTCGTGCTGAAAAGCAAAAACAATGTAATAGATACAACGACGACAACAACAATAATATAATATTTAACAAGAGATTGGCACAGAATTATACCCAAAATTTCCAAAGATGGCGAAGGGTCCACGACTGCCATTGCAGACTCTACCAAAAGATTAACCAAGGAGAAAAGCAGTTCGAAGTTCCCAATACAGCTCTCAAAAAAAGAGTAATTCTTTGGTGAATTTCTTGCAGAATTTACAATTTCTGATCAGCCAAGTGCTTTTCCAGCGATTCTCACAGATACCCAAAATCTCTATTCGCAATTGGGTGCAAACTGAATCGTTCTCAGATGAAGAATTTATTGAAGAAATACTCTGAGATGGGAAAGCACCTGCCTTGCTAACAGAACGGCATCAAGTTCTTATTTGATGAAGTAACACCACAGAATGACAACAACTACAGACGCAAAAACGGAACTAAAATTGTTAATAATTTCAAAAAATATTCTTGAAAAAACCATGAAATATTTAGAAGAAAGGGTCACTGTTTACCGAGCTTCAATCAAATTTTCAGAAATAAAGACCTTAGAAGAAAGTAGCCGAAGCGCGAGATGCTGCCCTGTGAGAAGCTAGAAGAAACCCTTCGTTGGCAGTTGAAAGTAAGCTAAGATGGTCATATAGAAAATAAAAATAAAAATAATCAGACTTTTAATAATTTTTTCCTACTCTACTTGCGAAGTATGGGAAACATGATTTGTCAAATTTTTCATCTTATCATATTTTAGAATGAGAATTACTAGAAAATAAAACATAAATAAATAGACAAGCTGGAGAATATAAAATTAGGAAAAAAAAACATCGTCTTGATAATAAGCCTGAGGGTGACTCCAACGTTAGGATATTGAGCACCTACAAATTGGCATTAGATGCTCGTTGTTGGGAATCTGACGCCAATTAGACTCACCAAGCGCATAGGGCAGACCGAGTGCTTGGTAAGTAAAATTTTTTATTTTTTAATTTACAAGGCACTACAACCTGCAGCGCGTAAAAATTATATATATGAAAATATAATTAATTTTTTAAAATAATTCACTGTTTTACATAATTAAAATTAATAAATAATTTCAAAATTAATATTTTAAATTAAAAATAAAATATGTTTATTTGTAATATATAAAATAAAAATTTATCTTAAGTTAAAATAAAATTAAAATTATTTTAAGTTAAATGTAACACCCCAACCATGTGACTTTCAATTTGAACTTACCGATATGACAGGTTGGGTCAGTGTTACTTTATAAGTATATAACTTGACTTTCTATTTCAATTACTTCATGCCTTAATGGTATTTAAGAGTACATAACTCAAATTTAAGAATTTAATAAGGCAATAATACAATAGATAAAAAAATTTTATAAACTTTATTAATTTAATAAAGTCGAGTACATAACTATATCTTAAAAAGAGACTATTACAGAGGAAAAAAAACTTAGGCAACATACCCTTACACAGAAATTAGAAACTTTTTAAATCACAAAAAAAAAAACTTAACTAATATTCATAGTATTCGTGTAAGTCAATTTCTTAAAAATATATGAGAAAAAATGTGAGCACAAAGCCTAGTAGATCTTTTTCAAACCACCAAATTAGTAATTTAGATTAACAACATATTTAAATCCAAGCACTTACAAATCATTAGCCATTTTGAACAATATTTTGTTTACAGTTGTAAATTTGACTGAAAGGGTTTCAAAGCCCTTGATGTTCTTTATCAAAATATATTTCTTGAGCAAAAAGACATTTTTTATGTCAAGTGTCATTTGACGTAGAATCTAACCCATATTTTAGGTATTTTGGGACATTACCCATGTGAACTAATCACATGTAAAGAGCACCCACAGTGACCCTCATGTTTACTGCGACATTACGTAGTGTTTAGTCTCAACATCTTTTATTAATTTTCATAATTATGAATCATAAATAAATAAAACTCATGAAAGATAAATAAAAATAAACATGTTGAACTCATAAACATTCAAAACATGAAAGCAAACACTTAATATACATCGTGCTTTAAACCTAAACATACATAACCTAAGTATGACATGGTTTTATGATCAACTATCGTGATATTCATGCAAATATGAATTTTAAACCATGTTTTTTATTCATAATATGTATACTAAACTGAAATTAAATATATATGAACATGGTATTAAACTAAACATATAAAACAAGGATTTGAGAAGTCACTTCCACCTCAATAGTAGACTCTCTTGAATCTTTACGTTGTTATTTCAACTTGTTTCAAGTCTTCAACTATCAGTCTTCAAGATCTATGATTTAGCAGCCGTTCATGAATAGTACCTATGTACAGTACAATATATATAAATATTATTGTATCTATGAATAGTACATATCTATGAACAGTACTAAATAGTAATAGTAAACAATATCCGTGAACAATACATTGTGAACAGTGTCGTGCTTGTGAATGGTAAATGACATATATGTGAACAATAATACGTACTAAAATGAATAATGACATATTCAATCTTAAATAGAGACTTAGACAGAGTTATTATACCTACTTTGCTTTGTAGAATTCTTCGGTTGCTCCAAAAGAGGTACCGAGACGTAGAGCTTCACTACTGTTATACATAAACTAGAGTTTTTCCCTTTCTACTACTATATTTGTTGTTTACGATAGTCAAAGAATAAGAGAAGAAAAAAAGTAAGCAAATAAATTATTTATTTCTTGCTAGAATGAATTTTCAGAATGAGAAGGGGGGTGGTTATATAGATTTTTTTTGGCACGAAACAACGAAAATGAATAGTACGTTATTGTAGCTACAGTGCCCACCAAAAGTTCTTTTGTCTGCCGACAAAATAGTACACACTACATTATCATATTTTTAAACAGTATTTTTTTACATGAATTTCGGGAATTACATTAAATAATAGATATATTTTTAAAAAATTTATTCAAAATTTTAATAATATTTCTTAAAAATGAATAAATTATAATTTTAAATACATATAAATTGTTATTTTTAAAAATAAATAATATATATAATTTTTAAAATAAATAAATAGTTTAAAAATCTTAACAAATATCTTTAAATAATTATTTAAACTAATGAGTACTGATATTTAAAAATAAATATTTTAAATAATTAATTTAAAATGTATTTTTTAAATAATTAATTATCAAAAATATAATTTTTTATATAAATTTAAATAATTATATATATTTTTAATTTAAATGTGAATAATATGTATTTTAAAAATTATATGTATTCCATCAATAAAATATTATAATTAGTATATTTAATGAATCGATATATTTGTGGAACCCATACAATACAATCTAATAAATTTATAACATCGTAAGCGAGAGTTTAATGAGTTGATAATGTAAATGATAAAATTGATGACGTGAATAGTTTATTATACAAATGCATTGAGGACACCCTGAATTCAACTTTATACACTATTTACAATGTGAACAATCGCTTATATAAACTTTTATTTATAATAAAGTGATAAATATCACTTACAACATATAAATATAATAGCGATTACAATAAAAATATAAATACTTTTAAATAACATATAATTTTATAAAATATGAAATAATTATAAATTATTACTATTTAAAATTTAGAAAATATTCAATTATAAGTAGTGGTTATTCAAATATATTTATAAACATGTCTTATTTTTAAAAAAATTACAAAATATTTCTTATTATTTAATTTAATAAACCATATTTTAAAATCTAACAACTTTATATTTTTCTTTTTCTAATATTTGCAAGTAAGGTGTTGATATTAAGGATTTAAGGTCAAAAAAAGTTTGCAGAAAATTTGGGCAACTCTCAAAATTTTGACTTGGTGTTATCGGTGGTCTAGGCATTCAAAATAAGTTAATATAATTTCAAGCTCAATTTTTTACCGTGAAGAGATTAATGGAGAGATTGAAAAATCAACCATCTTACAATTTCCTTCAAGCGTAAGTTATGCTCTTCAAAGAACAATGACGTCAAATATTTATTTTTATTTTAAAAATATATTTTTAGAAACAAATATTTTTATTAGATTTTTAAAAACAATTAATTTTTTAACTAACTTTTAAAATTTTATCCAAAAATTTATTTTAGAAATTAAATATATGAAATATAATTTTTATCTGAATACTAAAAAATATATAATTTTTTATTACTTTTAAAAATCTTCAAAGAATTGAATACAAAATTTATTAAAAATAATTAAAAATAAAATTATTATTTTAAAAAGTACCCAAAAATATCAAATACACAGTACTTGTATTTACAAAAATTATATTTAGTTTCAAAATTTAATAAATAAAAATAAAATAATTATATTATATTCGTAAAATTTACTTAATTTATAAAAAGATTTTAAAAACGTTATAAATATATAAATTATATAATAATAAAAAAGAAAAACATCCTCAAGATTACACCCCTATTGTGGGTGCCTTATCTATTATTGCTGCATTTTCTCTCAATTATTCTAAGATAATACTAGAATTATTCTTGCTGTAAATTTTTTATCAAATGCTTCCTCTTCTTGCCTTGCTCCCCCTTTAAATATCTTTGATCATAATAACTAGAGGATTTCAGCAAGAAGATGGTAAAATGAAGGGAAAAAGATGATGGTTGGAAGGAAGAAAATTTAATAAATTTTCTCTAATTTAAATCTTATAATTGCATGATTGTTAAAAACTCTCTCACAGTTACACATTACCTCCCCTTAAACACATGAAATAAAGCTTGTATGCTCATGAGAGACGCCTAACTACAATTGAGATGAGTTCTAATTTCATCAATAAATCAACACTCGTGATTAATATTTCATCATCCACCTACTTTTATAAATTAATTATCATTTAACTCATAAGATGCTATTAATCCATGCATTCATGTATATCCAACCTTAATGCATATTTCATATATGCGTGTGCGGAAGTCGGGGTGGTCATAGAAATATATCAAGTTGAGTAAGTTATAATTTTTTCACCATAAATTGTTTGGATTGAACAGTGAATTTAAAATTATTCCGTCGTCCTAACCCATGAACACTCCTAACAAAAATATTTTCTTGACCCTTTTTATGTATATTTTTCCCTCATGCATGACTCCTTCCCCTTCGTTTTTCATTAAAAATTACAGTCTTTTTCTTTAACAATACTTGTAAACTACACGCTTAGATATTTCTTCCTAGGAAT
>JAJIYU010018872.1:0-11016 GCA_030144865.1 Tinospora cordifolia
GATACATAAATGGAAGCTCCCATCTTTCTTCTTCATAAACAATACCAGATCATCCCAAGGTGACACACTAAGAGAGATGAAACCCTTACTCAACAACTCTTCTAGCTAGACCTTCAACTCCTGCAATTCCTTAGGTGCCATGTGGTAAGAAGGAATCAATACAGGTCTTGTCCCTGGAATGACTTCGATGATAAAGTCGATCTCTCGCTTAGGGGGCTAGCTAGGTAGATCCTTAAGGAACACGTTAAAGAAATCTCTAAAAACAGGGATCTCATCAATGCTCGACCGTGAAGGTGCCTCAACTATGGTCGTCAGACTGGCTAGAGTATCAATCTCATGCTGTGTTACCAATTTGCCATGAGTACTTTGCCTATTTGAAGTTCCACCCTGAAAGAAAATAGTGGTTTAGCTTGGAATCTGAAACACAACCCTCTTGGCAAAGTAATTCATATGTGCGTGGTACGCAGCTAGCCAATCCATATCGAGTATGATATCAAACTCGAGAAACTCCAACACTCGGAGGTCTAAAATAGTTTCAAAGTTTTCCAATCTAAGTACACACCTCTCACATGTCATGTTGGATAGATACGTTCCCCAGCAGCAGCACTTAACATTAACCAAGTAGGAGCCCTAACTGGTATAAGCTCCAATCTATCTACAATACCTCCAAAAATAAAAAGACAAGGTAAAACTAGCATCAATCAGGACATAGATAGATGAATCACAGAATGAAAACGTATCTTCCACCAAGGTTCTCGTTGAGTTAGGGAAAAGTTGGGTGATGGCCTATGCTCTATCTTTGATATCTGGGGTAAAAGAACTAGGACCGACTACAAGTGTCGGACACTTAGTCCTCCTATTTTCAACTTGTCCACACTGATAACATGTAAAGGGTGGCCTCTGTCCTCCTTGGTAACTCTAACTCTGTCTACGCCCTCAACCATGGTTTCTGCCTTGGTCTCCCTGAAATGTACTTTGTTGCTCTACTAGTGGCTATGTTTGGACAGGAGTGGCTGCAAGTGCAACGATAGTCGTGGAGGCCTAACCGGAAGCGGTGCTCGCCTATCCCTCAAAAAACCTCCCCTTCTTAAGCCTCTAATGACAACCACAACCTCGATAACTAGCTGTGTGGCTAGGGAGTACTACCCAATACAACAGGAATCTCAATGTGCTCATCCAACCCATCCATCTCATGTTGTAGGGCCTCTCTCTAGATATCCTCTAAGGTCTAGGCTCTAGATGTGGAAGTCGCCTTCCTGATAGTGACCCTCAGTCCTCGTTGATAAAATCCAGTCCTCTCTCTATGCTTAGCTATCAATCCAGGTACATATGCTTCTAACTGTAGGAACCAATGTGTATACTCTCTCACTATCATGGGGACGCACATGTTCAGAAACTCAAACTTCTTATGTTCCTGCTCAGTTTTTGGAATGTAAGCCTCAAGAAAAAGCTCTCTAAACCTGGCCCAAGAGGTGATCGGGCCTTCTATACTCCTCGCAGATCGCCACCATCTGGCAACCTCACTCTCCAACATATATGCTAAGAATAGAACCTAGTTTGTCTCAAATAATAATAGAGTCTCAATAATAATAGAGTCTCAATGTTCTTCTCCATGTTAAGCAACCAGTTCTGTTGCCTCTAAATTGATGCCGCTAAACTGATGCCACCTCTAAAACTCTTAGGGCGCAAGTCCATGAAGCTCTTGAAGGGCTTGGCATGGGCTCTCCCATCTCTCTATCTATCTGGGGTGGGAGTAGTAGGAACTACTATTGCTTCAACTGTTGGCTTAGTAGCTGGTGGTATGGGTGAAGCAAGTTGCACTATTGGTTCCTTCCTTTGTCTGTTAGCTTCCAACCTGTCGAGTTTGTCCTCAGTAGGGCTATTTAGGCTAGAGTAGTCTCGTTAAATGCCCTAATCATAGCCTCGAGCCTCTGTATGGGGTCCTGCTCAGGCTAAATCAGAGCTAATGGTGTCGGCTCCCTAAGCCTGATCGATGGTTTACGCCGCTGGGTGGTGCTCTACCCCGCTTGGGTAACATCTCTATTTGCATTTCGAATTGAATTATGAGTTATTCATCCATTTAAAATAGACTTGACTCTAAAAGCTTAGTAATATTATACACTATGTTCAAAATACGTTTTATGATTGATAGTTTCTCCTTTTTGTTTGATGTTTTGTTTACTATCACAATTATTCTGATATCACCTAAGTCCTTTATTTACTAGTGTCCTTCAATTCTTTTGAATCTAGGCTTTGATACCAACACTATCGGGGCCCCTTCCCTAGGCCGAAGGGTAGCTCGACCGGCATAGTGACCCGACAAACTCACTCATTATATCAAGTTCGCCCAATCACTGTTAAGCTTTACCAATTTCAACAACAAGTGATATTAAAATAATTTTAGGATTCAAGTGCGAAAGTAATTTAGTTATATTACAAACTGTCTCGTTTCAAAAATACAAACTTGACCATTATTTATATGCAAAAATGACCAACCTCTAACAAAAGACCAAGAAAAAGAAAAAAAAAAGGGTCAAGGGATTAGGTTATCACCACGCCTTTCCCTTTTTTAGCCACTGAAGAAACTGAAATGTTAGTAGAATAGTAAGCTTAAAATTGCAACGTGACTCAATGAGTAGTAGAACCAACATATTACCTTGTAACAACCTGGGCCCACTACGTACCGATATTGTCCCCACCTTAGCCACCACTGATTGGGTGTAGGGTTTTGTTTTTGGCGAGACTCGAACCTGAGTCTCCCAAAAGGGCTTGGCACAATGAGACACCCTTGAATGCACATTTAGCCCAAGAATCCCCCTGGAGTCGGACTGACGTGGGATATTACAATCCACCCCCCTTGGGAGCAATCTCGTCCTCGAGATTTACACCTTCGGTACACATAGAGCGGCT
Source organism: Tinospora cordifolia (assembly GCA_030144865.1). Lineage (NCBI taxonomy): Eukaryota > Viridiplantae > Streptophyta > Magnoliopsida > Ranunculales > Menispermaceae > Tinospora > Tinospora cordifolia. The sequence continues at coordinate 2,911 of JAJIYU010018872.1, forward strand.
CTGATACCATTTGTAACAACTCGGGTCCACTGTGACGATATTGTCCCCACCTTAGCCACCACTGACTGGGTGTAGGTTTTGTTCTTGGCAAGACTCGAACTTGAGTCTCCCAAAAGGGCTTGGTACAATGAGACACCCTCGAATGCACATTTAGCCCAAGAATCCCCTTGGAGTTGAACTCATGTGGGATATTACAATCTACTCCCCTTAGGAGCAATCTCGTCCTCGAGATTCACACCTCCATTACACACAGAATGACTCTGATATCATTTGTAACAACGCAGACCCACTGTGACGATATTGTCCCCACCTTAGCCACAACTGACTAGGTGTAGGGTTTTGTTCTTAGCAAGACTTGAACCTGAGTCTCCCAAAAGGCTCGACACAATGGAACACCCTCGAATGCATATTTAGCCTAGAAATCCCCTTAGAGTCAGACCGATGTGGGATATTACAACTTATGCCCCTTAGGAGCAATCTCGTGCTCGAGATTCACACCTTTAGTATACACAAAGTGGTTTTGATACCATTTGTAACATCTTGAGCCCACTACATACTAGTATTGTTTCCACCTTAGCCACCACTGACTAGGCATAGTGTTTTGTTATTGGTAAGACTCAAACCCGAGTCTTCAAAAATTGCTCGGCAGTAGTAAGGCTTGATTGCTCATTTAGCCCAAGAATCCCCCTGGAGTCGGACCAATATGGGAAAATGACATTGGCCCGGGGCACGAGAGGCGGGGTGTTACAAAGGTGGTATCAGAGCCTAGGCTGTAGATGCCTTGGGCAAGGATTAGAAAGAATTAACCGGTCAAGTAAGACCTTTAATTTGAATTAATTTAGAAAGCCCTACCTCCTATTTTAAAAATTAAAATTATTTTAAAAAATTAATTTTCAAAAAAAAAAGAATATATGTTTTTCAATTGTTTTATTTGGATACAAAGATTATGAGTTGAGCTGATAGTAGTTAAGCCTTGTCCCGAGTAAAGCTAAACATTGAAAAGGAGACGGGTTATCCCATTCTAGAAAACACGATTGCTAAGTAGACTTCAGTCTCGTTGTCCGATCTGGAGGTTGTCCCACCAGCTCATACGAGTAGTCAGAGTTAAAGAACACACTTATTTTCTTTCGAAAGAAAACTAAGAGGTGGTAATTAAGGGCAATGAGCTTACTCTAGTTCAAAAGAGATGCCAAAGGTGATATCGTGAGTAGATGAAGGTTGACAGTTCAACAAAATAACTTCTCAACTAGGACTTGAGCATTAGGTCTGGGAAAGAGACCTTAGGCAGGAACTTGGGTGGCACAATGAATCATAAATAAAACGTTAAGATATAGGGTAGAGACTGAAAACGTATGGAAACGAAACACTTGTGTGGTCATGGCACAAGATCGGGAGAATCATGTATCTCTAGTTTCTATATGGTATGGGACGCATAGGAACTCAGGGGTATGGAGGAATCTCAGACTTAGAGAATGATAGACCATATTTGGTGAATGATTGGTGGCTTTGGACGAACTTGCTTTCCTATGCTTAGCTGGTATGTGACAGTTAAGTATAGTGGGGCTTGAGAAGCCTTAGAAATTGAGATATTTACAAAATTGATTGGGTGTAGTAAAACTTCTGAGTGAAACTCTATGTCGATGGGCAAGGGTGTTATGAGATACTCGAACTTGGAGGCATAGGCAAAAGCCTAGAATTTTGCTATGCTAAGCATGAACTTGCATTATTGAGTGGTTGAATGTATGATGATCTTATTGTTTGAATATGCATGCATGAGACCAAATCCTATACCCAAAAACAAAAAGAACTTAGAAGAATAAACTATTAGGCCACTAGACAAATTGAGAACCTAGAAACCTAAATCTAGAATCATGATAGTATGATAAGGCAAAACTGTGAAAACTACTACTAAAAACAACCTGATTTGTAGATAAATGGCCAGACCCAGAAGTTATGTACCACGGTTACAACATCTAACGAGACTGATTCTAGGGGCCAAGAGGTGTCGAATAACATAGCTGAGAATCGGATGGAAAATATGATATTAGAGATCACAAGGAGGGTCATGGAACAAATCGAGAGGGCTCTACCTTAGATAATGTCTCAGGTGGCACCGCAACCATAAGTCCAGGAATCTATTCCGATTCAGCAGCCAGTGCCAGTTTCAGTGCCCGCGGTTCTAGCTCGTTAGGAGGAACATGTGAATCTAAGAGATAGTGAACATAGAAAGATGCTGCTGGAATTAAAGAAGCTTCAACCATCACAATTTGATGGTATTGCTGATAGCTTAACAGCTGACCATTGGTACCAGGAATTACAAGAACACCTGGATGTATTGCGAATAATGGGTCCAAGTAGAGTAGCGTTGATTACCCATCAATTCAAAGGACCAACTAGAAGCTGGTGGCGGATGGTAAAGGCAGACCCAAACAATAATGTTAGTAGAATGAACTAGAAAGAGTTTAAGGAGATATTTTACGAGAAATTTTTTTTTCAAAGCAACATTGACGAAGATGCAGGAAAATTTTGTTCAGTCAAAGCAGAAATATCTAACAGTGGCCGAGTTGAGGCTAAATTTATTAAATTGGCCAAGTTTTCACCTGAACTGATTAGTGAAGAGAAGAAGAAGGTAAACCGCTTCACTTAGGGTTTCAACATTGAGATCCAAAAATTAATAAAGACAGCATGCCCAAAAACATATAGAGAAGCTGTATACAAGGCATTGACCCTAGAGCAAGAGTTGAACTTCGAGCAGAGGATAAGGAACCCGAACAAGAGGCCAGTAGATGGTAGGGATCATCAGGGGCCTCAAAAGAGACAAAATTTTAACCAACAAAATGGTGGAAACAGGGCACCCCAGGCCCTATACAAATAAGGCCAAACAAAGAGGAATGAAAGGAGCAAGCAAGACAACAAAACCTATGTTATTATTGCAACCAACCAAGACACTTGGTGAGGTTCTATCAGATTAAAGTCCGGGCCCCACAATAACAATAACATCAAAGAGGACAAAATGGACGTCCTCAACAGTAGCAACAGTGACCAAACAACAACTAGGGACAAAACCAAAACCAGGGATGTGGGCAAAACTAGGCCAGAGTATTTGCAATTGTTGAGGAACAAGTCCCCATGGTAGAAGGAACGTTTCTATTATTTAATCTTGCTATGAAACTATTGTTTGATTCGGGTGTGATGAAATCTGTTGTTTCAGAAGAACTGGTTAATAGGTTACAACTAGTAACAAAAAAACCCTGCGTGTAACCTTAAGCGTATCTACACCAATAGGAACTACTATCATTGTAAAGAAAATGTGTACATGTGATCTTAGATTCGAGGATCTCCAAGTACTTCCATTCCACGGGTACGATGTGGTATTAGGTATGGACTGGTTGGACCAGTACCAAGTGCAACTCAATTGTCCTAAGAGAGAAGTGACAATAATGTTGCCCTCAGGAGAAGCCTTCAAAATTAATGGTTATATTCATATGTTGCCTAGGAACCCAATGATGGCCATGTTGAACTGCTTAAGGCAGAAGGATGACCTTGATAAACACTTAGAGGAGGACTCTAAAGGGCAGAAAGAGATAAAAAACTTAGAAGTAACATGAGACTATGAAGATGTATTCCCTGACGATCCACCCGGACTACCACCAACCAGAGTTGTCGATTTCAAGATTGAACTCTTACCTGGAACCAGCCCCATGGCTATATTTCCATACTGTATGACACTAATAGAATTAATCGAGTTAAAGGCTCAACTAGACGAGCTCTAGGAGAAAGGATTCATCAGACCAAGTGAATCACCTTGGGAGCTCCAGTACTGTTTGTAAAAAAGAAGGACAGATCTATGAGACTCTGCGTTGACTATCAAAAATTGAATTACGCGAAGGAAAAGAACAAGTACCCTTTACTAAGGATAGATGACCTATTTGATCAATTGAGATGATAGATTGATTTTTCCAAAATTTATCTTAGGTCAGGATATCATCAGTTGAGGATTCGTGAATTAGACATTCACAAGACTGCCTTTAGAACCCGATATGGACACTTCGAGTTTACGGTAATGCCCTTTGGTTTAACCAATGCCCCGACAACATTCATGGACTTAATGAATCGAGTATTTAGGTAATACCTTGACCAATTTGTCGTGGTATTTGTTGATGACATCCTAATATACTCCTAGTCCAAAGAGGAACACTTAGAACACTTGAGGATCATGTTAAAAACACTCAGAAGACACCGACTATATGCCAAGAATAACAAATGTGAATTCTGGATGAAAACGGTCAAATTTTTTGGTCATGTAATATCAGTGGAGGGTATCTCTATAGATCTTGAAAAAGGTTGAAGCTGTCACAGATTGGAAACAACCTAAAATAGTCATCGAGATCTGAAGCTTTTTAGGCCTAGCTGGATGCTACAGAAGGTTCGTTCAAGACTTTTCCAAATTAGCAAAACCTATGACCAGACTGACCAGAAAAGAAGTTTCGTTCAATTGTGATGAGAAGTGTGAACAATCATTCCAAGAACTGAAGAGAGGATTGACTTTGGCCCCTATCTTAGTTACTTCGACTCATGGCATCATGTATGTTCTGTACACAAATGCTTCGCAAAATGGATTGGGTGCAATCTTAATGCAAGAAGGAAAGGTTGTTGTCTATGCCTCACAACAACTAAAGATCCATGAATGAAACTACCCAATACATAACTTAGAACTAGAGGCTATAGTGTTTGCCTTGAAGATATAGAGGCATTACCTGTATGGTGAGAGCTTCGACTTATTTTCAGATCACAAAAGTCTAAAATACATCTATACCCAAAAAGAATTGAAGCTCAGGCAGCGTAATTGTATGGAATTCCTTAAAGACTATTATTTTCAACTCCATTACCATCCAGGAAAAGCCAATGTAGTAGAAGACATCCTTAGTAGAAAATTCAGCAAATAGGAGGAGGGCAGATGTACCAACTGATCGAAAACTTCAGGATGGTCGTAACATTAAATAAAGAATGAACCTATCTATACAATATGACTTGTCAATCGAATCTTCTGCATCAGATCAGGGAAGATCAAAGGCAAGAAAAATAGCTCACAACGTTGGTCGAAGGAATTCAACGAGGAAAACATATCAACTTTAGAATGAATGTCGAAGGTACCTCAAGACTAGGAGAAAGAATTTGCTTACCACAAAATGGACCGAGTAAGCAAACCATTCTAAAGGAAACCCATCAAACAAAGTACACAACACATCCAGTAGGAGATAAGATGTATCAAAATCTCCTAAAAACCTATTGGTGGAGAGGTATGAAGAAAGATGTAGCCAAGTACGTCTCTAAGTGCCTAACCTGTCAGCAGGTAAAGGCAGAACACCAAAAACCCTTTGGATTGTTACAACCACTTCTAATCCTAGAATGGAGCGGTATAACATTGCCATGGATTTTGTTAGCGAGTTACCTAGAATCAGAAAGGGGAAGATACTATTTGGGTGATTTTGGATCGTCTCACTAAAATAACACATTTCTTGCCCATTAGATCCACAGACCAAGTCAATAAACTAGGTGAACTCTATGTGAGAGAGATAATACGCCTTCATGGGGTACTTAAGACAATAGTGTCAGACCGAGACACTTGTTTTACCTCACAATTTTGGAAGAGTCTATAGAAGGAACTAGGCACTACACCCACCATGAGTACAACTTTTCACCCTCAAACGAACAACAAGTCTGAAAGAGTCATCCAAACGCTAGAAGACATGCTGAGGTCATGCGTCTTTGACTTCAAAGGGAACTAGAGTAAGTACTTGCACCTGTCAAAGTTTGCCTATAACAATAGTTATCAGGCAAGTATAAAGATGGCTCCATACGAAGCCCTCTATGGGAGGCCCTGCAAATCACAAACATGTTGGGTTGAACTTGAGGATCATGTTCTTATTGGGCCAGATCTCGTGCAGGAGATGAACAAACAGGTGAAACAAATTTAGAAGCGAATGACTACTATTTAAAGTAGACAAAAAAGTTATGCTGATAGGAGAAGAAAACCTCTAGAATTCCACTTAGGAGAAAATATTTCTAAGGATCAGCCCTCACAAAGAATCAAACGATTTGGAATCAAAAGAAAACTAGCACCTAGATTCATTGGACCCTTCGAGATACTCAGGAAGATCTGTGAATGCACCTACTAGTTAGACCTTCTAAATCGAATGTCCTCAATCTGCAACGTATTTTACGTATCAATGTTGAGGAAATACGAACCAGATCCCTCCCACATAATCTATTGGGAAGAAGTGGACATCCAAAATGATGCCACATATGAAGAAGCGGTGGTTAGGATTCTTGATCACAAGGTACAAAGCCTGAGAACAAAAAATATTCCCTTACTCAAAGTCCTCTGAAAACACCATGGAATAGAAAAAACTATTTGGGAATTGAAAAGTAAAATATAGAATAGATACCCAGAACTTTTCACTAGAAATGCTCGATCAAATGACACTCAAGTAGCTTAGTGATAGATTTCGAGGATGAAATCCTTTTTAAGGGAGGTAGAATGTAATGCCCCAATTATTTTTGTATATATATATATATATATATATGCGTATACGATTTAATTAGTATAGACACATGTATATATATTAGTGCCTATCTATGTGACATTTTATTGGTATATATTAATTGGTGCATATATATATATATTATTTTGAATTGATTAATATAGTCATATGCAATTAATTGATTAAGCTAATTGGTGTAGAATATAACCACATGTATATATTAATGAATTATGATCGATATATGCATTACTATAGAAAAGAAAAAAGAAAAAAAAACTTACGTAGTAATGTATGCGCCTATTATTAAAAAAAATTAAAAAAAATTATTTCATACGAAAAACAAAAAAAAAATTGAAGAAAATACAAAAAAAAAATATCCAAAAAATCTCGAAAAAATACAAAAAAACCCTAAGCCTCTAGCCGCCAAGACCTAGTGAAAATGGAAGTTTTCTAATTTAGGAAGGCTGAAAAATGACAGAATTGACCCTTGAAGACTCTATATAAACCCCTCTCTTCCCCTCATTTCATTCATTCCAACAAGAATAGAACAATATTCATTGCTTTCTCTCTGCCTCCTTCTTGGCATCTTTGGTCCCCCTTTTTTTTTTTTAAGCTATTCTAAAACAACCTATGAAGTAGTAACAATGAAGTGCTAAATAGATCTTGACAAAAAGATCTGAAAGGAATCTAGGAAGCGATCTCAAGATAAAATGATTTCCATCTTTTAATTTATTATTTTGATTCAAATAATGCCTGCTTGTGTGGTTAGCTTATTTTCTTTTACATGTCTTTTTAATTTATGCATTTAAATTATTATATTATTCATGAATGAGAGAGTATGCTCTATAATTGCATCTTGTACAATCTTCTATATCAGAAATTGAAAGTCATCATTATTGTTTTATTTTAAATGTTGATTTGTGGTGTTATACCATTGGAATGTTTAAATTATGTTTAATTAGCTATTTGTTATGCTATTATGATTTATAAATGATTAAACAAATATTTTAATCACGTACTGACATGGGGTCGAATTTGCATCATGAACATTCCAAACAGAGGTTGTGAGGTAATAAAGGGTTCGAATTTGATTCTACATCACTCCAATGGATCTGAGCTCAGTATAATAGCCCTTTTCCTAGGGATGGAATGCTGAGGGGTATTCTTTCGGTCTTTAATGACAACGAAAAATAATAAATTGGTTGAATCATTTAATTCCTTGTAAGTAGTTGCTATACATGTTATTTTGTCGAAATAATGAATTAAATATAGAGGATGATTCATTGGGCTTTATAACTCACCCCTTATTTTTATATTTTAAGAAATTAATTATCAAGGCGGCATAAGGGTCGTGTAATATGTAAGAATTTTTATTTATTGTAGGGCATGTGGGCCCAAATTCAATTATTGTTTCATTTTGTCATAACCCTCGAATTTTTTCTATTTAATAATAAAATATTTATTTTATTTCATGGCATCATAGATTTTTGTATATAGATTAATGTGCATAAGATTTCTCATGATTGTAGGATTTAGAAAGGAAAATGGACAACATAACACA
>JAJIYU010018873.1:0-11011 GCA_030144865.1 Tinospora cordifolia
TAAAACACATCAAGCACCAACAATGCCAATTAATCATGTTTCTTAACAGATACTATAAAAAATCTAAGAGATAGGTTAAAGAAGTCCTGCAAAAAAAAGCTACAACAAATCTCATAACATGAGTAAAGACAGTGAGAGCGGCTCCATACAAAGAAAGGGTGGCTTGAATTCTACAAGTGAGGACTCAGAAATACCTTTCCAGATAGGAAAAGAAAAGATCACACAAGCAGATTGAGAATAGGCAGGGAAGTTTTACTTTTTAGTATAGTATGTCTTGGGTTAGGGTAAAGTTAACCTTTTTGTTTACGACCACCACGACTCAAATGAGCATAGTCAACCTGATTTTCTAATAAAATTCAAGTAAAATGGTCAGGTTAATCAGGTTACTTGTATCCCCTACTTGTATGTACCTTTTATCTTGCTTTCAATAGATTATTTTCATGACTAAAATTTGCGGCTCTATGATGATCATAAACTAAATAGAGTTATTACTTGGACATAGGTGTTATGGGGCCATATAAATCAAACTTTTTGTGGTGAATTCAATTAAAAAGAGAGGAAGTTATAGACAAGATGAGTCCATATTAATACACTTGCTCGGCTGAAGAATAAGAAAGAGGTTGGTATCCCCATTACCTATGTGTTAGATGACTTGAAAATGAATATAGAAGGTGCATTTAAGTTATCAGATATATACAAAAATAATTAGGCATGAAATGATAATTAGGAATGAAGAGGGTGAGATGGTTCTAGTGACTTTTTTGAAGGGTAAGAAATATAAAAAAGTAACAACAATCAACTCAGGAGTGCTTGTACAAATAATAGACAGACCAACATTGAGCATTAGTCCCCGAGCCAATATTGTTTATTGCAATTGTTTAAACCTAAGTTTTAAACAATTTTATCAAGCACCTTTCCCTGCTCTTATATTTGCCATGAAGAAAGCTATTTTAGTCAACAAGGTCAACATCCTCCCAAAGAGGGCCGTCGACTGGGTTTTAGGTTCATTCGTCTGGACTGGTGTTGGGCTCGATCCAAACGGACCAACCCAAGCTCTCAAGGCCACTAGTGGAAACTTAAACTGGACCAGAAAATATATTCTGGTGGGGAAAATTAAAAAAAAAAAAAAAAAAAAAAGTAAAACACAAAAAGAAAAATAAATAAAAATATATATATTTAGAAAATAAACGAACGAAGAGAACTAATGAACTGAAAATCCGTTTTTTGTTTTTTTATAATTTGTTATTATTATTATTTTTATTCTTCCCTTCTTGCTCCTTCGCTCGCGCTCTCGCTTTCGCTCTCACTCTCGCGGCATTTCTGATAGATTACAGGAACCGCTGTTTCTGATTAATTCAGAGCAGCAACGGTAGAATTTTGCACTTTTTCTTTAATCTTCTACTAGGGTTTTCTCTTGTACGAAGATGGCCGCAATCAGGGCAACGACAAGTTTGATTGCGAGAGAATTGATCGGCCGGACCTCACTTCTGAAATCAGGAGTGATGTTTCCGGCGACATCAGCTAAGTTCATAGGGACCTTTCGACTTGTAACTGAACGTGGTGCAAGCTACGGTGGTGTCCGGTGTATGGCGTCGGATTCCAGCGAGAAGAAAGTCTCAGCTAGATTGTCGCAGGTGCAACAGCTGCTTCAAGAAGCTGAGGAGAGAGCTCTGTCCGCTGGAGATGAGCCTACTCCGAAGATAACTTTAGGTGCTTAAGAAATCAATTCTAGTCTTTATTCCTAGATTGACGAATTTGTAGTCGTTCAATTGTGTTTTGGAATTACATATTGTGAACTACCTCAACGTAACGAAGCAATGAGTTTGTTAAGATGGTTATCGGGTAAAGCATTAGAAAAAAGGGTTAGTAGTGAGATATTGAAGAAACATTAGGAGTAGCTTCGATTAGTTGACTTTGAAATGCTCTGGTTAGGGAGATGGGCCTATCAAGAATAGTCGGTTATGGCAGAGGTAGAGGATGACCTAAACTAGCATGGATGGCAATAATTTAGAAAAAAAAAAAAAAATTACCGACTTGTAATTGGAATGCTGATTTATTTAGTCAAATTCCATGTCGCTGCAAAAAAAAAAAAAAAAAAAAAAAAAAAAAAAAAAAAAAAAAAAAAGGCCTAGTTGAGCTGAGTTTATTAGTAGAAATGGATTATTCGATTAGGGAATAGTAGGTTGTTTGTGATCAGTAATTGAATTGTTAATATGTTAAATTGGTAAAACCTCTAGAGGATTTGGATGACGTGCCGTAAAAATACAAAATATTAAGTATATTCAGAGGCACTCTTCTATTGGCATGTTCTAAATGTTGCATATGTGAGGATTCAAGTGTCATGCAGAGTAAGAGCATTATTATTGGCTCCTGCAATCTAGAGGGCATAACTTGTTTAATACAAGTGTCATGCAGAGTAAGAGCATTATTATTGGCTCCTGCAATCTAGAAGGCATAACTTGTTTAACAGATTCCTCAATATCATTAACCAATGAATGGTCGGATTAATGACTCAGGTTTCGCAGCAAAAATCATGGGATCTCGAGTATGATTATCACGTTGGTCATTGAGTTTCTCCTGGTTGAGCAATCACAGGCCTAAGTAAATTAGTTAGGCAAAGCGTAGACACAACTTAGTTGCCGAAAAAACCTGTGTACGATGTGCTGCTCTTAAATGGATGTCTAAAAGAACTGAATGTTTTAATGCCTCTTTTTGGTAGAAACAAATTTGCATTCTGTTGTTGCTTGTGTCTCCAAGTCATCTGTATGGAACATTTTCCTTTAGAACTATAATTTATATATGTAGGGGAAATAGAAAGGTTCAAGCATTCAAGTCGATTGTGAGGAATGTAGCAAGCAAGGAAAACACCTTAAAACATGGAAAAATGTATATGATGCTAGTATAATGCACTTTGTGTCTCCTGTGATATTAAATCAATTTTCACTGACTGATAAATGCAGAGAATGTTGTATATTTCATCACTACAATAAAAGTAGAGTGCCAAAGAAGTGGCTCTGTTTCTTTCAATTGGGTATATGATGCATCATGCACTCTTTCTGTTTAATCATTTTGTTTTTGCTTCAAAACTCTTAAAGGTGTGAAAGTGTCCATATATGAACTTTTTGCATTTATTTTATTGTAACTTTCTTTCTCACTGTGTTTTAATTGCGAATTGAAGGGACATAACCAAATATATTATACTATTATGCATCATTTTGGAAAATAAAAACAGAAAAGGAAGGTGAAAACTTGAATCATGCCACATTTCCTCAGCCAGCCTTCTCTATTGCTGGCTGTGTGGAAAGGCTTTTGACTGTGTCAAGTACTGCATATCTCAGGTTTGATTGTTGGATGTTTTTATTTGTTGTTTATGTAAGTTATTATCCTTTTGCAGATCATGTTACAGTTAACTTTGCAAGAAGTGGTGGGCCTGGGGGTCAAAATGTTAACAAAGGTCTATTTCCTCTTGTATCTTTCAAAATACATTTTATTTATTTCCCATTTTTGTTTCACTTGTGGGTTTTCTATCTGATACTCTTGCTTCTGCAACTTACTGTCCTTGTGTCAAAATCATGTTTCAGTGAATACCAAGGTAGACATGCGCTTTAATGTGAAGAATGCATACTGGTTAAGTGATCGGATCAGAGAGAGGGTTATGCAATTGGTCAGTTATTTTCATTATAGGAGTACCTTCTAATTTTGTCTATCTTTGAGATTTTCTAGATGATGCTCAAGGAATGATGATTTGCTTCTCTGTTGTCCAGACTCTGCTATAGCCCAATATATCCATGTCAATACTTTGTGAAACCAACACAAAATATGTATCTGACACTTCAAAAATTGAGATTCTAATATTTTATTCTCAAAAGAAAAAGCAACAAAGCACAAACATAGAGAAGAATCACTAAGTAATAATTCCCTTTAGTGAAAAACAATGACAATAAACAATTAAAAAGAAGAAAACAAATGTATATGTTTAATGATGACCAATACCGTTTCCGAATATCATTATCCAAATTTGTTTGACACCTTCTAACAGTCCATATCTCATAATTTGTAAATTAACTAGTTAGACTTCTAACTTTGAGCCCACAACCAACACCTGTACCTACGTCAAGGAAACATAAGATTGATGCCACCCTGCCTTTGCTATTTGGGCAGTAAAGAGTCATAGGGTAGATAATTGATATATCCCTGGATCTGCTAAAAACATTTTGGAGCTTTTAGTTTAACTTCAAAGAATATGGGAATTTTATTCTGCACCAACAGCATGCTTGGGTTTGTAATCAAATTTCATTCTTTTCCTTTTACAGATGTTTTCACTTTTTGCTGAATGTGGCTTAATAATCATGTTATGTCTTAACAAAGATCAGGCCCGTTTAATATGTTCAGCAAGGTAGTTGAACACATATGTTCAAAGAATGGCATGCCTCTATCTGGTAATAATCATATGTTTTCTTGGTTTACAAATTTAAAACAGGAAAAGAACAGAATTAACAAGGATGGGGAGATTGTGATTTCATCCACAAAGACCAGAACACAGAAGTCAACTTCCAGCCCCTCCTCATTTTTGTTGTCCATTTTGCTTTTGCGTTATTGGAACATTTGGATTTATTCTTCTATTCTTGTTCAGGGGTAACATAGAAGATGCTTTATCAAAGCTGCAGGTACAGACTACAGATGGTGGTGGTTTGTTATTTCCAAATTTTTCTTGTGTATTTTTACTAATAAACTGCAAATGCCTTGGAATTTAGCAGCAATTGTTACATTATTTGCATTTAAGCAGTGCTTTAAAGTTCAATTCAAGTATTGCAGAATTCTAATCATTCTAACAACCTGCTACTACAACACTTTTTACTTTTTTTTTTTTGTATTTGTTGCATTAATCTTAACCACCCTTTTCTGATTGTTCTTAAACAAATGAAATAGGCAATTATTGATGCTGCTTCATATGTGCCACCACCTCCTTCAGAAGAGCAAAAGAAAAAGATCGCAAAGCTGTAAGCATAGCCTACTGGCTTATCACCACTTGCCTATTCTTCATTTGTTCTAGTTGTTTCGTACAAAGTGACTTTGTCTCCCAATGCTACAGCCTATGCCCCTAGTGTAATCTCCATCAACATTATCTTGAATTACACATTAGTTTACATGGTTGACATTTACTTGTGCCAGTGTTGTTGCACTCACTCCTTCCACGTTTCATTTCTCTGTTCTAACAGTCATACCAAAAAAAACCTAAGAAAAGGAAGATTTGTTTCTCTGTTTTTTAATGATTTTTCTTAACCAATTACTCAGTCTGAGAGGTAGGTGTTGTTTCTATTGCCCTCTAATTCAGGGCTGCGATTGGAGAGCAGAAGAGACTCCAGAACAAGAAGGCCCTTTCACAAAAGAAAGCCATTAGGAGAAGCCGTGATAGTTGGGATTAACGCTGTAAATCTGAATCTTGTGAGGTCTTTGAAGATAGCCGGTTCGTTCACTTTCTTTTATTGCTAATTATGTATCTACTTCTTTTTATTTTCCTTTCAGGATTTTTTTTTTTTTTCTTGTTGTTTCCTTCAGAACTCTTCTTATCTTTGTGATCTCTGATTATTAGGAGGAGGCCTGATAAGTTGTTAAACCTTGAGCAAGTACATGGACTCATTGAAATATGCCGGAGATGCCAGGCCCGGAGGTTGAAGTATCATCAAGGATGTCCTTGCAGAACCAACAGGAAGGTCGAAATCTATTACTACATATACAAAACAGACTCTAGACCCTTTTCTTTTGGAGAATTCCGGAGCATTGACGTCTTCTATATAAATACAATTTTCAATTTTATTTTTATTTTTATTTTTTATTTTTTTGCTTTTGTGTTTTTTGAAAAACCTGCCATTCTTGTGGGAACACGCTGACTACAATTTGTCTGAGACTCCGGAACTGTTTCTCAATGTTTTTCTTGCTAAATTAAAGAATAAAAAAAAATGAAGCGAATACCAGGTACGGAAACTGAAAAGAGGCGGCACCAGCAGTTTTATCCAAAAATTCCACCACTTTCTAGATCAACATGACTTGGCTTCAAAGGTGCAAAATGAAGCAAGAAAACTAACGTTGAACAACAAAAGCTGAGTTGTGAAAGACTAATAGTTGGGATAAAGGTGAATAATTTAGCTGTGTTGAGCAGGCCTAATTGGAAATTGTCAAAAATTTGTTTGAACTGCTTGGTTGTAATCACTGATAATTCACTCCGATTTTGATATTTTGGCCCCATTTGGTTTCTGATTCAGTTTCTCGCATTTGAAAATCCGAAAACATTTTTTAAAAAAAGGAGTTAGCTCAAAGGATTTTGAAAATAATTATATGTTTTAAGAAAGAAGAAAAAATAATTATAAGTTTCTTATCTTGGTGTTGCATTCCTATTTGCAAATCACGAATCGAACCCCGTCGTGGAAGTGATTCAAACCAGGCAAAATCCTTAGCAAAGGCGCAACTAACGAATTGGATAGGTGATGGCAAATAAAGATTGGTAGGAGGTAGGCATGGATCTTTTGACTCATTTAAGGATTGCTAAGACATGGTTGTTTCAAAATGATCAACTTGAAACATAGCTCGGTCAATGAGAGGAAAAAAGAATGAAAAATTAAGACATGGTCTTATCATGGTCAATAACATCTTGTCAAAGCTTTTGGCTAGGCTATACCAAACTTCCTCTCCTTTGTTCTTTTGTTTCTCTAGAAGAAAAGGTACTTTTTTATGGATACCTGAATCAGTTATGTCTAAGTTTAATCAGATAATGATAAGGATGATGATGATAATGACAAGGCTAACCTAACTGGGTCTTCCTAGGAGCACCCACGGGTACTGGGTGACTATGGTTTCAGTTGTGACAGCTTGATGTATACTCATGTTCTAGCTCTCTAAACATATCTTTTAGGCCACCATCCAAAGTTTGTAGTCCTAGTTTTTTTTTTTTTTTTTTTAAAAAGAACTTGCCTCAAATGGGCAGGTGTCAAACTTTCATGTCGTAGCTTACGATACTAGGGAGCTTGTCATCAAAATTGAATTATGTTATTACCTACTGGCAATTGCCGGCCAAGTGGTTCAAAACTAGGAGGCGATGCGTAAGTCTTAAGCTAGCTAATCTTGCAACTTGATACATAGGGTAACTTGCAGCCAAGTGGTAACAAAAAGTGAAATTCATTCAATTTCTCAACCGTGTCCTTTACCAAATTGATCAAAAGCTAATTGGAGACTGATTTTCACTTTTCAGTTATGGAGTCTTCCCCTGCAAAGAAACCTTTACCATTTCAAGTGCCAACCTAGATTATATCAAAATTACAATGGGGGGGGGGAGAGAGAGAGAGAGAGAGCACAGAGAAGACAATCAACAAAAAAACAAAAAAAGAACCCTACAACATTGGGACAAAAGACCTGAAACCCTTGAATTTCTATTGCCTAAAACACCTCTCTCTCTCTCTCTATGCATTTCTATAGGGAATTCTCAATTGAACATTCTTTTCAATTACGAAAAAAGAAAAAACAAGAGATTACTCATTTCAATATGCTCGTATATGTACAACAAAAAAACAAAAAAAAAAAAAAATTATGATTTCATCTTCTGAACACATGCTCTTCCCCCGCTTGATCAACATGCCTCACCCATCTACTAGCACCACCACCACCACTACCCTTAGCCCTTCCAACAGGGGCAATCGAACCACCATTGGGTGCACCCACATAAGCAATCTCAAGCCCATTTCCCACCGGGAGATAAGCCGAACGCACAACACGCGCACCAATTTCCACAACTGCTCGCCATCTCACCCCTAAATTGCTTCTCGGACTAGTAGCGTTCTTGCAAACCAAAACCGCACCTCTTTGGCTGAACTTAGCGAGCCTAAGCACCCTCGCCGCGTCCTTCCGCCTCGAGTCTAAAACCAAGAAATCAATCCCCACGAGCCCACCACCAGTACCCATCACTTCCTCTACCTCACCTACAACGACCTCTGTGGCCACCTCTGTTGTGGACAACCCCGCTCTGTGCATAGCTTCTTCGTATTGGAATCGAGAGCGTTCGTCTTCGACGACACACACGTGTCTCCCCCCCGTGTGACGGCTTGCCACGGCAAGCCCAATGCTCGTAGCGATGGGACCTCCGTAGCGCCATGTCTCGACGATTAATTGCGGTTTCCACCCGCCCGCCATGGCTGATACTAGCTCTGCTACAGCGGTTTCTTCGATTGGCTCACACTGGATGTTCATGAAGAAAAATCGTTGAATTTAGATCGAACAAGCAATACCCAGATGGTTAAATTAGATGAAAAGTGGATTGGAGCTGAAAAGGAGGGATTTTTTTTGCGAGATTAATGAGATTTTTTTGTATACTTACCAATTTGACTGTGTCGATGTAAGCTTTGGATGCTGTGTCTGGACACCAAACCAACTTCATCTTCTTCTTCCTCTGGCAAAACTTGTTCTTCGTGTTCTTCTTGTTTGTTTGTTGTGATAGGATTCTTGGGTTGTGTGGATTAAATGAGGGTTTTCTTGACGGGCAAGTTAATGTCTTAGGGACAACGTAACTGTTGGATGAGCAGAAGTTTTATAGCGGCAGAGAAATGGCAGAAAAAGCGAAGGAGAAGGGGTTTTCAAGATTGGAAATATATGCAAAAAGCCAAAAAAGAAAAATATCATGAAAGCGTTGACAAATTGCCACCCGAATCCAACGTGTGGGATTTGCATAACAGCCGTTTTTAGAACTTTTTTTTTTTTTTTTTTTAAATTCAGAATTATGAACGCAACTTAACGTAAAAGCCATCCGTCTCGAGATTAAAAAGATTTCATAAATAATATCCGAGCAGACACGGTGAGTTTTCAGTGACACATCGTATGCCCATCCACTGCTGGCCTCCTCGAAAGAAAATTAATAAATTAATTCATAGTGACAGTTTTTTTTAATGTGATTATAAACATATTAGATAAACTTTTAAAAGTTAATTTAATTGCTATATTTTTTTTACACAATTTTAGTACTAATAATTATTAAATTATTTAATACATATTTTAAGATATATAATAATTATATTGATATTTCTTGAAAGTATCTAAAACTTATATAAATAATAATAATAATAAGAAAAATTGACATTTCTCTACCCAACAAAATATTGTTCCGCTTCCCAAGCCATATGTAAAAGTTTGTGTACACATTGGTCACAAACATTTGAAATAATCATTTGTTTGCTTTATAAATTGTATAGATAAAGATGTAAGGGAAATAATTAATTAAGGTTGCATGAAAATTACAGAAGGAATATTCTCAAACAAATTCTATGGACTTCATACATTTGCTTTGCCTTAACGCTCAATTCTAATACAATTATCTATATATTATATATGGTAATGGGTCCTTGATAATTTTTAATTATTTTCATTTACATGCATATATCATACATGATTCTTTTTATTATATGCATTAAAAGAGTTGAAATATTAATTATATAGTTATTTATTTGTTCGTCAATATTAGAAATTTAATAGAAGTTCTTCCGATATTGATTTGTATAATATAGTAAATTATTAAAATCGAAGTTAGGAACTTTTCAGTGGGTATGAAATTATGAATAGTTGACAAAATTGGCCAAGCAATACATCTTTAGAAGGAGATCGACTTGCAAAAAAGCCATGGGATTTTGGGTAGATAATTAAGAAAATACTAATTAATAAATAATAAAGTTATAGGATATATTATTTCCTTTCTATCATAATTACGAGATAACATTCCAAGATAATTTTCCTATTATTGACAATTTCTAAATTAATCACATGACTTTGTATACATATTAGCACATTTTTTTTAAAATATTGAACTATATATATATATATATATATTAGCGCATGTTATATATACGATAGCGAATGAGGTATGAGGTACTGGTTCTAGAAAAGCATGTTGAATCACAAAGGTTACGGGTTTCAGTTTCATTTTATCTATTGATGGGTATTATGTAATATAAAATAATAATTATATATAAATCAAATAATTTATTTTTATTTCTATATAAATTCGTAATAGTTGTATATATATTAATTATTACTCCCTAAGTTTTATTTGAACAGTTTAATAAATGTTTTAATTTCAAATTTAAAATTAAAAAAAAATAGCCATGACTTTTGAAGAACAATGTACTAGTTTGTTTTTATAAATAAGGATGTTATATTTGTTTAAGATATACTGTGAATAAAATTTTATATGGAAGGATATATAATTTATATCCAACCTCGCCAAATATTAAGAATTATAACCATTTAAATTTAATTAGTGTGGTTTACTACCAAATGGTTCATAAAATTGTAACTATGTAAATTATATTTACTTTAATGCATTTAATTAACAATTTAATTTATTATAAAAAAATGAACTTAATATTTTAGTAACATAATTATTTAAAAGGGTAGAACAATAACAACATCAAATCAATTACTTGCAATGAAATCTATTACAACTTTTGCCAAAATGATATTAAATTTAAAATAATCTAAATTTCTAATGATAAATACGTTTATTATAACTATGAGCTATGATGTTTTTTTTTTTTTAATTATCACATCATTTGGAGTATAGATTCAAATGACTAGCTTGAGTCGCCTTGACGCTATTTATTTTAATAATTAATTTTAATGATTTTTTAAGTATCATTCTATTAGCTTGCTGATGAAATATATAATAAGAAATATTATAAATTTATAATGTGGTGGGAATCGAGATGACTAGGCGTGTGGGTCCGACACAAAATAGTGCCGGAAATGCACTGTTTGCTTTGTCCCCTAATAACGTTTTAATTATTTGAAAAAACAACAAAAATAACGAAAAAGAAGGTGGCGGTCGAATGTCCGTACGATACGGCTGCAACTGAAAGTCGTTATTCCAAAAAAATTAACCAACCTTACTTATCTCAAAAAATAAAAATTAATATTGACCAACGTTAATTATTTATTGGTCTGACTTATCGTAACACATTTTGTTTAACTCCAAAAA
>JAJIYU010018874.1:0-11020 GCA_030144865.1 Tinospora cordifolia
TTGCTCTTATCAATTGATACAATGATATGTAAATGTAAACTCTCTTTTCAATATAGTTCTCCGAGTGATAGTAGAGGCTTCAAATGATTTTGAATAAATAGACTGCCAAGCAAAGCAAAACTTTGATAGGCATAGCTTTTTGGGTTCATTGTGTGATCCATTGTGACACCAGACTGTGAGCAAAGTCTACAGACAGATAAGCAGAAATCTAGCAATCTCATTCTTTCTACAACCAACAAAGGCTAACAGTGATCATTCCTTTTTCTGAATACGAGCAAGTTAAGATCTTCATTAAATTGAATGACAAACTTGTTAACTTCCAAAAACAAATCACCATGATTTTGGAATTCTTTCCTTAAAAAAACACTTGCAAATTTTCAATAAAAATATTCTTGGAAAGAAGTTGATTCTGAGCATAGAATATTAAAAGATATTGATTTCAAAAATTGCCAAAGAAAATATTTTGAAAACATTCTATACAGTTTAAACACCCTATTGAAAGCATTCTTTTTTCTGAAACTAAATAGAATATTAGAATAAGAATAAGCAGTGGATACTAATTTCTAAAACAGACATAATATTTTGTTTTCCAAAACCACCTAGTATTAAGGAATATTTTTGTTTCCAAAACTGCTTGAACATTTCAAGAACAGTTTCTTTAAGTGAGACGATATCAAAGAAATTTGACCACCAAACATGCCAATTAAATACGTGATTTCTAACAATTATAACTATTTAAAGTAACTAATTAATCAATTAACTAACTTGCTCACCAATTTAATTGCTTGGTTAAAACCGTTTAATGGTCATAATTCTCTAATTTTAATTCTAATTTTATAGTTCAAGATGTCATTGAAATATGATGAAAAAATCTTCACAGCATACAACTTTTAAATTACTTAAATCACAGGTAAAATAAAAATGTCATTGTTATTTAAATAACTAGACCAATTAATTAACTTATTCACCAATCGATTGATAATGTTAAATGCTCATAACATTCTCCTTTGAGTTCAAATTTTGACAATCTAATATGCTCGGCAAGAGGACAACAAATGATCTTAACACATCTTAAATTACTTAAATTAGAGCTAAAATAAAAATAAGTAATGACTATTTGAACATACTAACCTAGTAGCGTTATCAAACACTATCTATTTAGTTATTTTAAAAGATCATAATATTCTGTAAAACTCTAATTTGAGCAGTTCCAAATATGTTAGAAGGATGTTTTCTTTTATTTACAATGTATTTTGAATCATTAAAATTTAAGTTAAATATGCAATACTCATGATGACTTAATCTTGTTAAATAATATGTTAACTTAGTCACAAATCAGTGATATTGTTAATTTATTAGTTAGTTATTCAAATAATCACTAATTTTTCAATTTAACTCTAATTTAAACAATTTAAGAGTCATTAATAAAATACGTTTGTTCTCTTTCTAACTCTTTTGAATTGTTCAAATTAGAAATAAAATAAAAAAGTTATGACTATTTAAAGTTATTAACTAGCTAATTGATTAATTTGGTAACTTAAGTTGATCAAGATGTTGGTTACCTCAAATAACATTAATTTCAACCATTTTAACTTTAATTTGACTAATTCAAGATACAGTTTAAAAAAAAAAAATTGTCTTCTTGGGAACCATCTGGAATAGCTTAAAGCAAAATTAAAACAAAATGGTTATAGTCACTTAAATTAACTCACAAATTATATAACTCAGTGACCAAATTAATAATGTGTGGTTAATTATTTTAAATGCTTATAATTGTTTTATTTTAACTGTAATTTGAGTAATTGAAAAAAAAAATTCTTTTTCTCAATGGCATTGTGAACAACTTAATTTACAGTGAAAATGGAAGAAAAATACAACTATTAAATGCTTTATTATTTGTTTTATAAAGAGAAAAGTAAAATTGTGAAGAACTTTTTAATGTTTAATAGATGAATAAAATCAAGACGACTGCTTTATATTTAGAAAGCACGATACCTTTATTCAAAATTTTAAAATTGTGAGGTGCAATCTCTAAAAACCTCAAACGTAAAAGCCGATTAATTTAATTATGAAATATTGGTTTTATAAGAATATTCAAACCATGGGATGAGAAGGTTAGAAAAACAAAAAATAGTCTGCAAGTTCTGCATGCATTAATTAATTAGTCAGTCCTATCATAGATTTATATATTCCAACCAAAACAAAAGTGTTTTTCATGAACTATATATATGCCAAGTCAAAACACCAAACATTTATGTGTTTTTCTCTCTCTCAGTGAAACACAATTTCTGCAACCTGCATGAATAATCTGTTTGAGATCAAAATGTATTTACACTACTCGAGATCAAAATGTTCCCAGAATTTTGGTTTCAATTTTTTGGATCTCATTTACCATGGTTTTTGAGTGGAATCATAGAGATGCTCCTATCTGGTCCTCTTTGTTCTATCTATGTAGTAGAATTCACGATTTTCCTGCGGTCAATCCATATGTCGGATTTGCGCAAGATTTTCTAGTTATGATCCAAACTTCCTCAATTATTACCAAAATTTTATTTCATGAATTTTAGACCTCATTTGGCATGTTTTTCAAGGGTGATATCGGGACGTGAACCTAGCATCTCTGTCAGATACAATAGATAAAGGAACCCCATGTAGCCTCATAATCTCTCTAATGTAAAGGTGGCTCAATCGTTCCGCTGAATCCTTAGTACTCATAATAAGAAAGTGGGTTGACTTCATCAAACGATCCACAACTGCCCAAACAGTGTCATGTCTCCTCTGTGTACGCAGCAGTCCTGTAATGAAGCCCATGGTTATGTGTTCCCACTTCCACTCCAGTATAGATAAGGGTTGTAAGGGTCCACCGGGTCTTTGGTGCTTAGCCTTAACCTACTGGCACGTATCACATCGCTGGATGAAGATTGCTATGTCCCACTTCATCTTAGGCCACCAATATGTGCATTTAGCATCTTGGTACATCTTATTGGCAACCAGATAAACAACATATCTCGAACGGTGTAGCTCTTCGAGCACACTGTGTCTTAGGCTAGCATCGTCTGGTACCCATAGTTGTCCCTTGAACCTTAGTGCACCATGTGAATCAAGTGACCATTCTCTATGAGAAGCATCATTCGCCCAACCCCTGAACATATCATAGGTTGCATCACGAGGCTATCCCTCCATGATCTCCTAAACCTGAACTAGCTGGGCTGTAATCCGTACACTGACTCTAGCCTCAGAGGATGACACATGGATACTCATAACTGTGGCAAAGTCAATCATCCTCTACTCATGAGACATGTGTCTAACCATACATGTAGTCTCAACCCGTCTCAGACTCAAAGCATTAGCCACTACATTAGCCTTTCCCAGGTGGTACTCGATAGTAAAGTTATAGTCCTTCAATAGCTCAATCCATCGCTTCTATTTCATGTTCAGATCATTCTATAAGAACAAATATCTGAAGCTCTTGTGATCTGAATAAAGCGTGAAACGCTTTCCATAAAGGTAATGTCGCCATATCTTCAGTGCAAATACTACTGCTGCTAGCTCTAAGTCATGTACAGGGTAGTTCCTCTCATGAACTTTCAACTGCCATGACACAAAAGCGAGAACCCCTTCATCCTACATCAGCATGTAGCCAATGCTATCTGTGATGCATCATTGTATATAGTCAGCTCTCGGCCGGGCTCTGGCAACACTAGTACTAGAGCAGATGCCGATCTTTGCTTAAGCTCAAGAAAGACATTCTCACACCCATCATCCCATATAAATGGAGTATTCTTCTTGGTTCGCTTTGTCATCGGAGTGGCAATCTTCGAAAAGTTTTTGACGAAACAATGGTAATAGCCTGCTAAACCTAAGAAGCTACGAATCTTAGTCATTATGGTAGGTCTCGTCTAGACCTTAGTCGGATCAACCGAAAAACCCTCAGCTCTAACCACAGACCCAGAAATCGGACCTCTGACAACCAAAACTCGCACTTGCTAAACTTGGTATACAACCTATGCTCCCTTAAGGTCTGCAATGCGACCCTCAAGTGATCGGTATGCTCTTCTCGAGATATCGAATAGATCAATACATCATCAATGAAGATAATTACAAAAGTATCAAGGTATGGCCGAAACGTTCTCTGCATGAGGTCCATAAACATAGCAGGGGCATTCATCACACCGAACGACATGAATAAAAACTTGTAATGCCTGTATCTAGTGTGAAATGTTGTCTTTTACACATCCTCTTCCCTAACCCTTAGCTGATGGTACCCTAATCTCAAATAAATCTTCGAAAATACCTTGGCACCCCTAAGCTGATCAAACAAGCCGTCGATACGTGGAAGAGGATACTTATTATTAATCGTCACCTTGTTCAACTGTTTATAATTGATACATAAGCGGAGGCTCTCATCCTTCTTCTTCACAAACAATACTAGAGCGCCCCAAGGTGACACACTAGGGGTAATGAAACCTTTACCCAATAACTCCTCTAGCTCAACCTTTAGCTCCTATAACTCCTTCGGTGCCATGCGGTAAGGAGGAATCGACACTGGTTGTGTCCTTGAGATGACCTCAATGATGAAGTCGATTTCTCGCTTAGGGAGCAAATTAGGTAGATCCTCAGGGAACACGTTTGGGAAGTCTCTGGCAATTGGAATCTCATCGATACTTGACCGTGAAGGTCCCTCATCTATGGTGGTCAAACCGGCTAGAATGTCCATGCCATGATGTGTGACCAATTTTCCATGGGTGCCCTACCTATCGGAAGCTCTACCTTGAAAGACGACAATGGGTCGCCTCAACATTTGGAAAAGCAGTCGACATGTGCATTGTATGCAGCCAGCCAATCCATCCTAAGTATGGCATCAAACTCGAGAAATTCCAACACTCAGAGGTCTACAATAGTCTCAAAGTTTTCCAATCTAAGTACGCACCCCTCACAGATCATGTTGGAGTAGATGCGCTCTCCAACAGCAGTATTAAATATCAAATAAGTGGAGACCTAACTAGTCTAAGCCCTAATCTATCCACAACACATCCTGAAATAAAAGATAGGGTAGAACCAGCATTAATCAGCACATATATAGATGAATCAAGAAGTGAAATGGTACCATCTACCAAGGTCCTCATCGAGTCAGGGTCAGGTTGTGTGATAGCCTATGCTATGTCTCTGAAGGCAGGGGTGAAAGAACTGGGACCTATTGTAAGAGTTGGGCACTCAACCCTCTTGTGCCCAACCTATCCGCACTGATAGCATGTAAAGAGCGACCTCTGTCCGCCCTAGTAACCCTGACTCTATCCACCCTGGTAGCCCTGACTCTGCCCACAGCCTCTACCTAGACCCCCATAAAACGTACTCTGCTACTCTGCAGGTGGTTGTGACCGAATAGTGTGGCCGCAAGTGCAATAGCTATTGTAGCAATCTATCTGGGAGTGGTGCTCCCAGAAAACTTCATTTTCTTGTACCTTTGGTAACAACCACGACCTCTAAATCCTTCGGATCTACCTTTGTATGGTGCTTGATTGTATGATTGTGTTTGCTGAGTGTTACTAGGTACAATGGAGATCTCAGGACGTCTATCCAACTTGTCCATCTCATACTGCTTGGCCTCCTTCTAAATTTTCTCTAAGGTTTTGGCCCTCGACGTGGTAGTTGCCAATCTGATAGCAACGCTCAATCCTCATCATAAAATCCAGCCCTCTCTCTTGGCTCAAATACTATCTAGGATGCATACGCCTCCAACTGTGGAAACCGATGGGTATACTCTCTCACTATCATGGTCTCTTGGCATAATCTTAGAAACTCTATCTTCTTACATTCCCACTCAGCCTCCGGAACATAATCTCCTAGAAAAAGCTCTCTAAATCTAGCCCAAGATGTGATTTGGCTCTCTATGCACCTAGTAGATCGTCACCACTTGGCAGCCTAACCCTCCGTCATATGTGCCGAGAATAGAACCTGATCTATCTCAAGTAATAGAAGGGTCTCAGCATTTTATTCTATATTCAGTAGCCAATGCTCTATTTCCTCCATGCCGAAATCGCCCGTGAACATCGCAGGGCGTAATTCCATGAAGCTCTTGAGGAGCCGAGTGTGGGCTCTCTCATCCCCCTGCCTATCTTGGGTAGGGGCAACTGGTGCCACAACTGCCTGAAGTGGTGGCTCTGGAGCTAGTGGTGCTGGTGGAGTAGGCGATGGCGACACTATAGTGGTAGCGACTGTTGCCATGGGTGCAGTAGGTACAAAAGGTCCTGTCGACGTAGATGGCTCATCCCTCTGCCTCTCAGCCTCCAACCTATCAAGTCTCTCCCACAATAAGGTTGTTTGAGCCTGCATAGCTTCATTAGATGCCCTAACCACAGCTTTGATCCTTTGTATAGCATCCATCTCAGGCTGAACTGGAGGTGGTGGTGGTAGTGGTGGTGTCGGCTCCCTAGGCCTGGTCGGTGGTCTGCCTCTCTTGGCTCTACCCCACTTGGGCGACATCTTTTATCTGCATTTTGAATTGAATTTTTGGTTATTAATCTATTCGAAATAGACGTGACGCTAAACACTTAGTACTATTGTACATTATCTTCAAAATACGTTTTATGGTTGATAGTTTTCCCCTTATTCCCTTAAGTTTGGGGTTTTGTTTACTTTCACATTTACTCTGATGTCACCTACGCCCTTCACTTATTAGTGTACTTCAGTTTTTGAAACCAGTATCTGATACCAAGTCTGTCGGGACCCCTTCCCTAGGTTGAAGGACGGCTCGACTGGCACAGTGACTCAACGAACTCACTCATCGAGTTGAGTTCGCCTAATCACTATTAAGCCCTTATATTCCAACCTCTACGACAAATGACATTAGAGTAATTTAAATATTCATACTGTAAGGTGCGGAAACAACAAAATATTACATATTATCATGTCTCAAAAGTACAATTTGACATTAAACCATTACAGACATACAAAATGTGACCGACCTCAGATGGAAACAAAAAGAAACAGATGAACACTCTGGGACATGGCTATCACCACGCCTTTTCCTCTATCGGCCGCTGAGGAACCTGAAATGTTAGTAGAGTAGTGAGGCTAAAAGTCAACGTGGCTAAGTGAGTAGTAAAACTAGCATATTTTGTAACCGGTATCCAAAAATAGTGCATATGTGCATGAATAGTAATAGTGAAACAATTTCTCAAGAATCATGGTATGTTACAAAAATAGTTATAAATAGTGCAACAGTTTGAAGAACAATTTAAATACTTGCAACTCAAAACTATATCAAGACTAGGGTTCAAATCATCAAATACAACCCTATGGTTATCGCTCGAGCTGGTCATGAATCAAGCATACCAGCCACTCAAGCAGGTCAAGAGTTAGGCGCATTCATCGAACACCCTAACCCTATGCTTGGTCCTCAAGTGCCGTGCTTGAACGGGTCTGAGGCTAGGCTCGAGCGTAATCTAATCATATCATGTACCTTGACCCTGCGCTCGGACCTCGAACCTATGGTCTCCCTATCAATGTACTACTATATATATTTCAAATCAATCATTGTAGCTCAACACGAGAAACCATTCAGTCGATGACAATTTCAATCATTTTCTATGCAAAGAATACAGTTAAGATAACAACTAAATTAAACTACTCACCTCAGGTCCCGCACACCAATATCCCCTCGACAATCAGCTTAATCCCCCGATCGACACTCAAATTTGCATTATGTTAGACCTAATTTCTGTTCCTCATGAAACATTACTTAATTGTGGTCCTATTATTCTTAATCGATCTTAGACAATTCGAATTCGAATTGGTCAAACATGGTCAACCGATCAAACTTAGTCAAACTCAGTCAACCTATTCAAAATTTGTCGACATTGGTCAATTTGGATCAATTTGGTCAAAATCAAGTCAATTGGGTCAAAATTTTCAATTTCAACACTTAGTCAATTCTAAGCCCTCTTTAGTTCAATTTTTGTTGCAAATTTGTCAATTTTTTTGCGGTCAATCAAATTGTTGGATTTATGTGAAACTTTTCAGATTTGATTCAAACCCTTCAAATATTCACCAAAATTTTATGTTTCTATTTTTAGACTTCATTTAGCACATTTTCCAACTAAAATAACATGAGCCCCCAATTCTAGAATTTTCTTTCTATCTATAGAGTGAAGTTTCTGAATTTCTTGTGATCAATTTGACTATTGGATTTGTCTAAAAATTTCTAGATTTGATCTATATCATTCCAATGTGCCCCAAAATTTTGGTTTCAATTTTTCTGATCTCATTTACCATGATTTTTGAGTGGAATCACATAGATGCTCCTATCTGGTCCTCTTTGTTCTATCTATGCAACAGGATTCACGATTTTCGTGTAGTCAATCTGTATGTCAGATTTGCACAAGATTTTCCAATTACTATCCAAACTTCCTAAAGTGTTATCAAAATTTTATTTCGTGAATTTTAGACCTCATTTGATATGTTTGTCAAGGGTGATATCAGGAACTTTTAGTTTCTTGGGTTACATATGACAGATAGCCAATGTTCCATTTAGTTGACCACCTTAGAATTACTGGTTTTGGACCAAAATTTTACACAAAATCCCTAATTGTCTCATAATCATACTATCAAAATTTTAGGTAAATTGGACATGTGTGGTTATTTTTTAAAAAATCCTAACATGGAGCATGAAATCATAGTATTATAGTAGACTTTCCAAAAATCTTCTAAGTATTAAATCATGCATATCCTGTAGCTTAGTTCTTCATCATTTTTGACATGCTTTAAGTGATCATTTGTTATTATTCATAAAAAAATAGTTAAATTAGACATTTTAAGTTTTAAAACGAGCTATGATACCTTAAGGTCGGAGTTTGGATAACCCACGAAACTGCCTCGCAAACTCAGCCAAAACATACTTTGTCTGATTTTTCTAGGTCCAACTATGCCAAATATCGAGTTTCTCAGCCATTTCTACTTCAAATGGTCTATGCTCTCAATCAAAGTCCTACACCTTCTTGAAGAGGGTACTAAGAGCTTTCCAAGGACTCCAAGATCACTCAAAATGGAGCTCGGATGAGAGAGTTGTGAGGGATGGAAGATAGCTTGCTCAAACTTGATTTCTGCAACAATGGTGTATATGAGGTTTGAAGTGGATTTTGCAGCCCTGTAGCAGCTCGTGGTCCTCTTTTTTTTGCTTGTCTCAGTGTCCAACATACTAAGAATACAGTAGGTGGTTGGTGGTTACATCAATGGCCAAGTCAAGGGGCAAATACCATGAGAAAGATGGTGATTTTGCAGCAAAAAAAAAAAGGGGTAGCAGGTGGAGAGGAAGGAGAAAAGAAGAAGAAAGGAGGGAAAGGAGAGGGGAAAAATGCGTCGGCTCGCATGGCCTTGGGTCGCTACTTGGGCCTAGGCAGTCCAGGCCCCACGCTTGGCTGCCTAGGTCCAAAATTTGTGTTTTTTCCCCCTTTTTTGTTTTTTTTTCCTTCTTTTCTTCTTCTTTTTTCCTATTTATTTTTTTCCTTCATCATTTTTTTCTCATCATTAATTCATTTGTCCATCACTATCTTCTAACTATATGCTAAATTTTAATTTATGCATTTATTTTCTCAAAAATCATATAATTTACCCAAAAATTTTTATTTTCTTCAAAAAATTAAATAGTTGCCTAAAAATTCATTATTCATTTCTAAAATTCATATAATTAATTTGAATTCGTATTTTCTTAATAATTAGCATATTCTCATCCCAAAAACTATAATTTTCAATTAATCCTATTATTATTTTAATCTAATAGGCTAAATTTGAAAAAAAATTGAGAAAATTTATGTATTTCCATTAAAAATTTAGAAAAAATATACGAAAATACATATTTGAAACTACGGGCCGTTACAGCTTTCGAGAAGAAAGGCTCTGATACCAAGGGAAACAAAGTCTTGGCAACGAGCCTGACTAATCTGAAGGCTGAGATCAAAATGTACTTAAAGTATTCAAGATTTACAGAAACCAATAGGCTTAATACACATGGCATATACTGATATATCACAATATTGTTCTCTATAATAGAATGTAAACTAACTGCTCTTCTGTTTTGCTATTGCTCTATTCTCTTCAACTCTTTTCTGCTACACACTTACTCATTATATTTATTTCCATTCATCTTACTTTTTTTCACCTCCCTTTTTACTTGAACCTCTCTTTCTCGTTGACTACTTCTTGCACTTTCCTAATGATAATTTGAATTGCTAATTTTTTTTAATAAAATAATGGCAAACATATCTGATTTTTGTTAGGACTAAAGTGCCACATAGATGTTTACGTGAGTACTTTAATGATGTAGTAAAAGAGTTGACATGTTTGGTGATTACAGACATTAGGTTAAACAACTTAAAAGTTAGAACATCATATATGAGCTTATACTCTTCGCAGATCCAACTAAGAAATATAATTTGAAATTGACATATTTTGGATATCTCCTAAGAAATAACAAGTTGTTATAAATAATAATAATAAAATATTGAATGTCTTTGTAACCCCTTTGATATTTAGTATTATATAACCTCTAAACCCCATAATGTCCAAATTAATGGGATTATTTAAATGTCATCATTATGATTGATGTAACCCCTCATTCTAAAAAACTATATAAAGGGGTCTTGTGCCTTATAGAAATTATCAACAAAGAGAACAATTCTCTCTTGGAAAACTTTCCTCTCTCTCTAGTGTTCTTGAGTTTTCTTCCCTTTCTCTTAAAGAAATTCTTGCTTTTTTCAATTTGTTCTAGTTTTATTCATAATACATTATCAGCACGAGCTAGCTCTTCAACATCAACTTCGAAGGCAAAAGAGTTTGGAAAGAAAAAAGGCTTGAAGGTATACATTGATTTTTGAGTAGTACATTTTGTTTGCACATGTTTGATTATTTATATATAATATTATTTACTATTAATTATATGTAATTATATTGATTAAGAAAGTATGCTCTGTAGTTGCGTCTAGTACGATCTTCTACATCAGAAATCAAAAGTCAAATAAATAAA
>JAJIYU010018875.1:0-11036 GCA_030144865.1 Tinospora cordifolia
TATTTATATATTCAATAATTATAAATATATATTATAACATTTAATATTCAAAATAATATTTATGTCACATTACTCTCTCATCTTTATAACTATAAATAGGTGCAGTATTGGCTAAAAATATGAGTAAATATCAAAGGTGGCGAGAGACTCACAGTGTACCACACGATCGCACCATTGTCTCGATTGAGAGCCCAGGCAACACCACTTTTCTGCACTGCCACAACAATCTCCATCCTTGTCCCGTTAGCCATATCAATGGTAAGCATCATGGGAGCCTCTCCAAAATCAGCATCTACGTTTGGCCCAGGTGGACATCTAGGGTTTGGATTCGACATATTGGCACAATCACCAAAGAACACATCGTACCCACCAAGCTGCCTAAACCATTTGATCCTCCCGTCATCTAAATCAAAGGCTAAGATCGAGTTTCCATGGTTTACTGTTTCAATGCACTCATCTGATGACGAACTAGGGTTATTTGTTCGGTTGTTCAGTCTTTCTTGGCAATCAAGAACGTGTTTTGGAGCAGAGTATAAGTTGCCGGTGGCAACAAAGACGAGGTTCCTTGTAGTGTCGATAGAAGGGCTACTTCCCCATATGGCTGCTCCTGCATAGCCTCCTTGTTTCCCATTGTTATCAGGGAGAACATAGGTTTGCCACAGGATGGCTCCAGAGCTAAGGTTAAGCTTGGCCAAGCTACCACGGAAGATGCAACAGTTATCTACGCTAGCTCCTTCTTCAAATGAAGATGTTCCCACATAGAATCCCCTAATACAAGAGATTTAAAATGGTTCAGAATGGGATTAATAAAGTTGACTTTAATATGCCATGTACAAATAATAAAACTGGCAATGGTAACTAAGTTTATAAGCCAAGAATCTTGCCCATCTGGAAAGAAAATATCCGTTACTATTTTGAAAAAAAAAAATCTATTGCAAATTCAATATTGAAATAGGTTAGCAATGAAAAGTTTTCATTGCAAAATATCTCGTTGTTAATTAATCTGCAATGGATGATAATTTCATTACAAAATCTACAACAAGTGATAAATCTGTTGCAGAATTTGCGACGTATAAACTGTTGTAATTTGATACAATGAAAATTTTCGTTAGAAAATTAGAATTGAAATATTTATTTCTAAGTGTAGCTACGAATTTTTGTTGCTAATCTTGTAACAGGTTTTCTATTTTTAAGTGTAGACACGGATTATCCGTAGCTAATTTTGTAATAAGTTATCCATTTTTAAATATAGACAGTGAAAATAATCAAATTAAAAAAAATTAGATGAAATTAAGGATAATGAAACTTTTGCACGACTTTGTAATAATTTCAGCAAAATACATTAACTCTATTCTTATCCATTTATACTATTCTAACTCAATCTATATTTTTTATTTCTATAGTCATTTCTTTTATCGAAGTGTCATTTTGACAACATTTTCATCAATTTGTCATTGATTTCCATTATATGACATGGCACAATTTCATCAATTCACTAATAGTGCATTGAAAGTAATGTTTATATTGATGATAATTCACTGCAAATGTTAGTGTAAGTAGCAGTACCATCACAAAAATAGTTATTCAGGAACTTGGATAAAATATATTAAAATAATATATTTGGAGAAAATATATTGACACTTTCCGAGGCGTTGAGTATTTTGTAAATGATCTGACCTTGCTCTAATAGATCAATTAAGGGGTTCAAACGCTTACATTTTTTTAACTGTCTTGCTAAATGCTAATTAAGTTTCTTAGTTAATAAAATTATCTACAATGAAGTGCACATAATTTTCTAACGAATCTAAAGAACTCATCTTATTAATTAAATTAGATTTATCTCTAATTAAATAATGAAATAGTGAACAATTCAGCACAAAAAATATGACTTTGCTTATTAGAATATGAAAAATCAAAGTATCATGACTCTTTCTTTTCTCATGTCACATCCATGTTCATCCTATTTAATGCATAATTCTATTCATTAGAATATTGATTGATGATCTACTTCATATTTATCTTAACTTATTAAATAAAAGTCAAACAAGTTTTTTCTTATATATGATTGTGGTTATATATATATACATCGGTGACCAACTATATAATTATCTTTTTATTTTGGATAGTTGTTAAAAAGTATCAACTATTTTTAATTTTAAAAATATGAACATGATTGTTATATTTTGTGCAACTTCAAAATTTACAACTACTATAACTATTAGATAAAAAAATAATAACATTAATCCAATAGTGATAAATATTATTTTCATATAAAATTAAAATACAGCCCCATTAATTGTATCAACACTATCCTTAAATCTTTCAGATTAAGATATTAATAATAAAATGACTAATGAAGTAGCTCAGTGCTAATATTATTACTTAAAAAGACAGCTTTATTACCACAAAAAGTTGACTTAACTCCCTCGTATCAGATCATGAGCTAATTCATAATCCAAACTAAAATATTAATTAACATTTTTAAATGCACGAATTCGATTATTTAAGGGAAACACCATGGTAACTCTAAAGTAATGTAATTACTATATGCATGTAATAAACGTGAACATGTACCGATAATATAGTTGTACTATCTTGCAGTTAGATTAATGTTTCTATTTATTAGTTGTTAGCCTGTTATTTTCTCTCTCTCTCCCACTCTCTTTCTCTCTCTCTCTCTCTTTTTTTTTTTTTTTTTTTTGGAGAAATTATTAAAGTGGCTCGTTTAATGCTCACCCATTGTAAGCAGTTCCAGACATAGTTACCATAGCCGCCGGATGATCGGATATCCGCGTCGTCCACAACAGCTTCCCTGACTTTCTTTCCAGCGCAACCACCACCGCCGGACCATAAACCCCAACGATCAGCAAATCACCAGCCACTGTGGGCGTGGCTCGAGCGACACTCGCGTTCACGTTAGCTATGAACCCAGTCGCATTGAGCCCAGTTAACTCCCCCAGGCTCCTCTCCCACACCACTGACCCATCTGTTGCTCTAACTGCGTAAACCTTCCCATTCCAGCATGGAAAATAAAGGGTCCCTTCGAATATTGCCGGTGTAGCAGTTATGTCTTTCCCTGTAAAAAATTTCCACTTCAATTGTAGCTTCGAGACCACGCTTGCTACAGATATCTTTGCTTCTCCTTCTGCGTACCTCCTGTTCATCAGGTCCCCTCCATGGTTTATCCATTGTTGCGATCCTGCAAGAGCTGTGATTGCAATGAGAAGTAGTACTACGCAGAAAGAAGGCAGAGTTGGTGCCATGAAAGTTGCAAAGTGGAAGTCTCTTTTGCAGATGAGCGTTGTAGAAAGGGGTATAAACTAGTGTTGAATGATATCTTTGCGCTAGAAACACGAAAATAATAAAGAAAGAAAATACGAAAACTAGTGTGGTCAAACATCGGAATTGGTAAATAAAAATTAAAAAAATTTAAAAAAAAAAGAGTGGAGGATGCGATTACACCAGAATACACGTGGCGCAAGATAAGTGGGAGTCAGCACGACGACTTTAGTGCATTGACGCAGCTGGTTTCATGCTTAGATGACTAATTTTTTTATTCATACCACAAAAATTAATGTATGTATCACACCTAATTTATCATTTTTTTAAAATATTCATGTGACTTTACAATACTATCATCAATATTTAATTTTTTTTATTTAATTCTCTTAACACCAGGAGAAAGGTTAAGTTATATTCAGCAACTATTTTTTATAATAATAAATAGTTCATTAAAAATAGCATCAGGCCCCAAAATGCAGTTTTCTCACACCCTAATTTTTTAACACTTAATTTTAAAATTATAAATATTTATTTTCTTTTATAATTTAACATAATTAATCAACACTTTTTAATCATAATATTTCACTATTTATGGTCTATTAAAAAATTTAATAGCAATTAGATTTCAAATAAATATTTTTTCTATAATTTATCTTGAAGGTATAAAAATTAAAGAATTTATTCTTTCAATGAGAAATAAATAGGTTACTTTTTATCTCATTTGGTTTCATCACTAATTCTCAAAAAAAATAACAAATATTTTAGTTTTTTTAAGGACAATCAAAATAACCTCACAATTTTTTCCTTTTTTAGGAAAAAAAAGTTTTAATTTTCAAAGAAAATAGATAAAAATCAAAGTGTAATATATATATATATATATATATATATATATATATACACACACACTCACTCAATTTGACCTAAAACTATCTAACAAAAATAAAATTTGTAGTTAGTTTCTTTCTTAACACAACTAACTTTTAATTTTTAATACCAAGGACTATTCACTTTCACTTTGTAATCCCCAATTTGAACACTAAGGGACTCTACCGTTTTCCACTAATCTTTGATTCTAATATTGAGAAAATGTCAGACAAAAAGCTTAATCATAGTAATATCCCCGCTTTTTATTAAAATAACGATCATAACCTAAAACTTAAACTATTATCAAATATGCTGGATATTCAGTTTATTGGTCTCTCTCCATTCCTTCTTCGATTCCCTTTTTTACAAAGCTTTTTTCTATCTTTTTTTTTTAACTGAGAGAGCGTCAACTATGGAGTCATTTGTTCTTCTTCTTTTTCCAACTTCTTCTGTTTCTCCATCACCGATCTCTGCGACAAAGCCTCGTTTTCCACAGTCAATAATCTCATCTTCATCCATGAAACCCCAAACTTACACTCAATCTCAGTTATGTCTTTTTTCTCATCTGCTTTTCCTTCTTTATTCATCCCCATGTATGAGGAGAAGCTCAAGGAAGCAGAAGTCGTATGCATCCCAATCACAGTGGCGAGCAAACAACGAACTGAACACCACAATCCTTCTTTGAGGTCGTTGGCTTTTCAGGACCAGATGGATCACTCTCATCGGGTTCCACCCGCAACTCACCATTTTGACCTCCTGAATCAATTCACGTTGAGCATCTCCAGAACACCCATGGTTATCCTTATCAAGATCGTCTAGTTTTGCATATAGAGCATCTGCCATTGTCTCCCACTATTCGCGGTGGTGTGCACAGCAGTGATTTCGAAGACTACATTGGAATCGAACTTGCTATGGTAGATAGGTAAGCAAGTTGGAGATCTCGCAGTGTCCCTGCCGTTGAGTCCATGTTGATCGTTGCTACTACGATCGATCCAGCTAGACCTATCTGTGGCGTGCCAAGCTTTGGTGGCAAAGCAATTAGAGACGAGGCCTCTTGACTCAAAGACGACAACGCAATATTGTCATCGATTACACAGTTGGATAGTCTAATGAGTGCGAACAGTGTTAACAATGTTGGTGCTGGGAACGATGAATGCGAGCTTGATGGTGCCAAAAAGCGTTGGAGTTGACGGTGTGATGTTATATGTGTGGTAGGGTTTAGTGAAGAGAGAAGCGCAGCACCACTGGTGTCACTACTATTCATGCAGTGGACAATTGAGGCAGGTATAGTGAGCATATGGAGTTCACTGCCACTGCTATTCACGCAGCACCACCGCTGTTCCTTCGCCAAGTTGAGTTGTATACCAAACTGTTATGCTTCGTTGAAAGCCAGCCAATGTTACTGGCCATCTCCCACTTCACCATCATGTTCTGCTGCTTCTTATTTTCTATTCCATGTTGTCGATTCAGATTTGTTGCTTCTTCCTTGCTCCTAATGTTGCTATGACCTGTTACTGTTGTTCCCACAACCCAAAATAGGATCGCTTGCCAAACCCTAGGACAAGAGTGGAGAAGAAGACTATACACTAATGCTATATAAGGGTTACAAAAGAAAAAAGTTTACAATAGAATTTTGTATACACAGAATAAAGTTGATATACCAAATGTTACAATGAAAAAAGTTTCATGATGATATATGTATACCAAAGGTTATACAGCTATATACCAAAAGTTGGTATAATAATGTTATTGTAACCTGATAATATATTAACATATTGAAAGTATATTAATGTTATACCAATTGTATACCATTATTTATAAGATAAATGTTATATCAGTGTATACTGACAATATATTAAAGTTATACTGACTATATACCAACTTTTGGTATACTAATAATTGTTAATTAATAATTTTTACAATCCTATTTACGAATGTTATACTAATAATATACCAATATTGTATCATTGTTTATAAACTAAATGTTATATCAATGCTATACTAGTTGTATACTAATGTTATACTAATACTTATTAATTAATAGTTTATGGTATTTTTTATATTAAGTTTCTGGTATATATATAAAAATGAGAATATCGGTATTTATATAATTATTTCTATTTTCTTGTATAGAAATGTTCTTTTTCCCATAATATTCATGAGAATGAAGTAGCAAATTTCATGTCCAAGCACGGCAGGCCCTAAATGGGGCAACTACCCCAAGCCCCTAAATTTTGAGGGCCCCATATACCTTTATATATATAGAATTATAGTATATTTACTTTAATTAATATAGGCATGTTTGCTTAAATATAACAATTTTATATACTGTAATGTACTATTTCTCTATTATTTATAATATAATTTTATATTGTAGATATCATTCAAAAACATATACATACATAGTATGCATGATATATTTATTTAAATATAATTTTTATATATAATATATATACTTAGTATATATATATATATATTTATGTATGTATGTATGTATTTTAATATTAATTTAATTGATTAAGCTATTTTTAGTTAAATTATTAGGGGCCTCAAGTATTAAATAAAAAATATTTATATAGGATAATTAATTATTTTATTTATATTTATTTTTAATATCACGTTAACACATGTTAGAACTACTATATTTAATTATTTCTGATTTACTCTTTTGTCTTATAAAACTTGCAACTTTTCCTGTTCCATATTGTTTAATGTTTACTAATCATATTTTTATTAATTTTATTTTAAACTAATTATATATTATAATTTAAGCACTTTTTTATTTTGTCTAGCCACAACTAACTATATATATCTGTCAATTTTCATTTTTAAAAACTAATTCT
Source organism: Tinospora cordifolia (assembly GCA_030144865.1). Taxonomy (NCBI): domain Eukaryota; kingdom Viridiplantae; phylum Streptophyta; class Magnoliopsida; order Ranunculales; family Menispermaceae; genus Tinospora; species Tinospora cordifolia. The sequence goes on from JAJIYU010018875.1 coordinate 6,990, forward strand.
ATATTTTAGTGTTTTTTGCTAAATTTAAATTTTATTTAAGTAAAAATATTTTATTAATAGGTACAAAATTAAAATTGTCAAATTTGTAAACTTATTTATTTCTTAAACTTTATACAAATTGGTGTTTTGTATAAATTTTAAAATAATTTATTTATAGTATTTATTAACAATATTTATATTTTAATATATAAAGTATTCAATTCAAAACAAAAAGGACTCATTATTTATATCCCTTCAAGGCACTCTAATCGTCAAGGCTAAGCCCATGTCTAAGGCATGAATGTATAAAATAAGCTAAAAATGATAGGAAAAAACACATTTTTGTACAGAAAAATAAAAATAATTATAAAAATATCGTCATTTTCATTTTTATACAAATATGAAAAACTCAATAGTAAAACTATTGGAAACTATTAACTATCAATTATTAATATATAGTGGGCATAGCATTAGTATAATATTTAGTTTATAAATAATAATATAATATTGATATATAGTTCGTATAACATTAGTATATAGTGTTGTAAAACTTATTAATTAACAACTATTAGTATACCAAAAATTAATATATAATTGGTATAACATTAGTAAAACATTTAGCTTATAAGCAATGAAATAACATTGGTATACAGTTTGTCGGGATCCCTTCTTAGGCAAAAGGGCGGTCTGACCGGCACAATGACCTAACAAACCTACTCATCGAGTTGAGTTCGTCCAATCACTATTAAGCCTTTCGGATCACAACAATGAGTGATATCAGAATAATTTAAATATTCAAGTGCGAAAGTAAGCAAACATTACGAGTAGTTATCATTATGTACAAACCATTTCATTTCAAAAATACACAGTTGACCATATATACATACACAAAATTGACTAACCTCAACAAAAAGACCAAGAAAAGGGAAAAGGAATCGTCAATGGGCTAGGCTATCGCCACGCCTTTCCATTTATCAGTGCCAAGGAAACTGAAATGTTAGTTGAATAGTGAGCCTAAAAGTTAACGTGGCTCATTGAGTAGTAAGACCGGCATGTTACCCATAACCGACATTCCAAAACAGTGCATATATGCATGAACAGTAAAATGATATAGTGCTCGAATATATAGTATAGTATAAAAACAGTTATAAATGATGCAACAATTCTAGAATAACATTTCAAATGCATGCTAGTTAAAACTTATCTAGGTCAGGATCTCAAATCAACAAACTCAACTGTTAAAAACCCCGCAAGTGTACGGGATCGCGATAGTAATAACGGTGAGACCGGATATCGTCCTCAGAGAACGTATAAAATATAATTTACTATCAATTTAAACTTTAGTAAAGCTATAAATTCGATTGATTAAGAATTAGAATTAAACTCCTGAAAACAGTCAAATATAAAACTGAAAAGTAAATTATTGAAAACTCTTTTGATTAAATTATCTAGGATAGTAAACTTTCTTGTGATCACCTTCAATTCCTATTTCAACTAATCAAATTCCTTTGTTCTGTAGGTTCTAGCACTAGTCATCAAAGCCTTTTCTCGAAGTACCTTAACACCTATTAGTCTAATCGCTAATACCCTATCCCGAGGCATACAGTTAATAGTCTAATGCATTAAACACAATTATAACGTGCAACCTCCTAGGCAATCAACAACCTCCCAATCAATTGATTGATCTAAGTCTATAATTTGACTTTTAGATTATTAATCCTCTCTCCCGAATTAGATTAACATTCTATAATCATTCCTTTTATGGCCAGTAAAAAGAAAGCATTAATAATCCAAATTATAAAACAAAACCTCAGAAATAGATTAATCAAAATAAGAATATTAGAATTCTACAATCCAGATTTACATCCTAAACTTAAAATAAACTTAGCCTGACATGATTAAGAGTTCACACATCAAAGAATTAAAATCATAAATAAACATACTCAAATCTTAGACCTTGATTTTCAATTCTTCTTAGTCTTCTCTCTATTCTCCTTTGTTAGTCGTTTTTCTCTAAAAATTTCGTTCTCAAAATCAGATAATCCTCCCTAAAACCCTACTACAATGACTTATTTATAATATTTCACTAAAGAGAACCCTAAAATAATAAAACGCGTCTACCGACCGCGGTCCATAAGTGATCGACCGCGGTCCACAGTACGATAAAAAAATTGAATATGTGAAATCTCTCGAGCGACCGCGGTCCGAGGTCTCTAATCGCAAACCGACCATGGTTCACAACGGGATGTTGTTTTCTTCTCGTTCCTTGTTCTGTCTACCGTAGTCGGCATCATTAGTGACTTTTTCTCATTATTGACCATTTTCAACTCCTCGCGTGCTCCTATTTCTATTTCGGTTCATTCTAAACCTGCATAAACACTGAAAACCTTTCTCGGACATTATATTCATATAAAAATGCTAGACATAACATTAAATCATGTTTATATGCAACTAATCATGCAATAATGCTCTAAATGCATATTTAACTAAATATAAGCAAATACACTAAATTTTCTATTACACTAATGCAGATTATACATAAAATACCTATAGTGTAGTTAGTCTGTTATGCAACTAACAACAACCCTATAGTCATCACTCGAATGGGTCATAAGTCAGATGTACCGACCACTTAAGCAGGACATAAGCTAGACGTATTCCGCGAATACCCTAACCCTACGCTTGGTCCTTAAGTGTCATCACTCAGGCGAATCGGAAGCTAGGTGCATTGATCATATGCCCTAACCCGATGCTCGAACCTCAAGTCTAATCTCAATCACGTTGTGTACCCTAACCCCACGCTCAATTCTCGAGCCTATGGTCTTATTTCCCATGTACATCTATGTATTTCAAAACAAATCTCAATCACATGAAACTATTTAAACCATGTTATTTCACATATGTTTTATGTAAGGAATTTAAGTTATGGTAAACATCTGAATCAAACTACTCACCTCTGGTCCTGTTCACTGATATCCTACCAACACTCAACCCAGTCCCGCATTATATACTCAAATCTGCATTGTTTAAACTTAATTTTAGTTCTCTTTAGAATGTGGCTTAATCTTTTGTTCCACTATTCCTAATTGGTCTCGATCGACAAAGTCAATTCGGTCAATCGGTTAAACCTGTTAACTAGTCAAAATTAGTCTACCTTTGGTCAATTTGAGTCAAATTTGGTCAAATTAGGTCAAAATCCCCTAATCTCAAGCTTTTTGCTCTCACTGTGCAGCAAATTTGTCAATTTTTCTGCGATCAATCTATGTGTCGGATTTACACGAAACTTTTCAAATTTCATCTAAATCTCCTAAACATTCACCAAAATTTTAGATTTTGATTTTCGAACATTATTTGCTATGGTTTTTTAATGTACTAACATGAACTGTAAATTCTCGTTCTTATGTGATAGGCAGTCACTTCGTGCATTTGTTGACCCCCCTTACCAAAATCAAATTGGAACAAATTTTGGAAAACATACTTTTGACATATCCAGTGACAACTCCACCAAATTTTAGCTCAAAATACCAATTTTTGGTTAGTCAATTGGTCCTCTATATTCTCTGTTATGTAACAGATTTTTCAATGTTCAAGTTTCCTATGATTTTCAAGTGCCGAATTATCCCTATTACCTTATTGATCCGAAACTCATTCTCACATGTTTTGTAAGGTAAAGATTGTAGAGCATTCACAATTCAAGCAGTTTGGGGTTTATACCTCCTTGTAGCCTCAAATGTGAGGTTTAAAACGCTCCAAATTTTGACTCAAATGGATGTCCCTATGTAACACCCCAAACCCCGTATCATTAACCTTTGGACGCATCCACCATTTTTCTTGACAGTGGACTAAACCAAATGGCGGGCCGGGCTGGTGTTACATTACAAGCGACGCATACTTGACTTTCTATTTCAGTCATTTTATGCCTTGATCGTATTTAACCGTACATAACTTAAAATTAAAAATTTAATAAGGCAATAGTATAAGAAATAACTGAAATTCATAAACTCAATTAATTAAATAAAATTGAGTACATAATTTAAAAAATATTACAGCGGAAGTCTTAAAACTTGG
>JAJIYU010018876.1:0-11008 GCA_030144865.1 Tinospora cordifolia
TAAATTATCAACCTTACATAATAGTTCCATTTCACCCATTCTATCGCATAATCCAGATTCTTCTATGCCCACTTCTTTTTCTTGAACTTGCATTTTGTGCGGCCATTAACCTTCCCGGAACAAGCACAGGTACAAAACCTATTGTTACGATAGTGTTTCACTACACTTGCTCATTATCCTTGGAGGTTATGTTTTTATTTTTATTTTTATTTCACTTGGATTTACAGTGACATTCCTCTTTTTTCCTCTTTTTTATTTTTAGAGTGTTTGAAAAGGATGGTTCGAAGCCGTGGGGGGAGATTAGGTTGCAAGGTACACTCATGTTTCAAAAATGCTACAAATTTTTCAGTTTCTTCTTGGGTTTTTCATTGGGGAGATTGAATGTGGGTTGGGAGCCTTTTTTTTTTTTTTTTTTTTTTTTCCTTAGTGATGTGGGGTAGGGATGGTATATCTATGTTAGACTTTACGGTAGCACTGCATTTTTGTATAGTTTTTTCTTTATTAAAAAAATTTGGTGCTTCTATCGGATGTAAGCAATAAATAAGGGAAATGGAAAAGAAGCTACCACTTAAATAGAGGAAGACTATTGCTCAGGACAACTCCAACCCATTTCTCCAAATTTGGAGGGGCTACTCTTCCAAATTGGACCCTACTTCTCTTCAAATTTTAATCTATCTCCAACCTATCCCTTTATATTTATACCATTCCTCCTTTAAAAAAGCAGATTCTAAGAATATTCTTTTTTAATCTCATTTTATATTTATTTATATTATTTATATTAAATTAATATTTCTACCTATATATTTTATTATTTTGTTATATCTATAAGTAAATAAATAATAAATAATTTATAATAAATTTTATATTTTAAAGTAAATAAAATTTATATTATAAAATTATTATTAATACATAAAAATTATTAATATATATCTAATTATCAAAAAATATAAAAACATTAATTATAAAGTTACAATGGTACAAAATATAACATTAAAATTAACCTCATAAAATTAATTGCCGAAAATATTACATTAATTGTTAAATAAATACATTTAATCATCTGAATTACTATATGTTTTTCACAGATGATCAATTAATGCATTTTGAAGCTCGAAATGAGCATTCGTATCCCTAATTTGTTGATTGTTGAGTCAAAAATTGTGCAAAACGAATATCTTCATTTTCAGCCATTTCAACATTTATAGTCGGCGGTTCTCTTACATCTTCATTAACTAGAATTGATATATCAAGATCACGTTCATCATCTATAATCATATTGTGCATAATAATGCACGCAATCATGATGTCATGCAGTACATCTTTTTTCCAATAACGTACTGGTCCGGCTACAATAGCAAATCGTGATTGTAGGACACCAAAAGCACGTTCAACATCTTTCCTACACGCTTCCTGTCTCTTGGCAAAATATTATTTTTTCGTCCTTGTGGCTGGTGAATAGATTGAACAATTGTAGACCACTTTGGGTATATATTATCAGCTAAATAATAATTTATATTATATTCTTTTCCTTAAATAATATAATGAGTCGGATGAGTAATACCTTGGGTTAAATTAGGAAAAAGATGTGATGACTCAAACACGTTAATGTCATTATTTGTTCTCGGCATACCAAAATATGCATGCCATATCCAAAGATCATAGTCTGCAACAGCTTCAAGAATAATGGTTGGCGAGTTACTTCGACCTGCATATTGTCTAGCCCATGCTGTTGGACAATTTTTCCATTTTCAATGCATACAATCTAAACTGCCAAGCATCCCTGGGAACCCACACTTTTCACCAATATAAAACAGTCTTTCTACATCACTTGTAGTTGGTGAACGAAGATAACGCTCTGCAAATATCTCCATCATTGCACGACAAAACCTCTTCATGCTTTCAATTGCTGTTGACTCGCCTATTTTAATGTATTCATCAGTAGCATCGGCCGGAAGACCATAAGCCAACATGTGAAATGCAGCAGTTACTTTTTGTAATGGTGAAAACCTGAGCCTCCCAAGTCTGTCCTTCGCTATTGGAAGTAACTGTCATGATTTTTAACTGCCTGTAAAATGTAGATGAATAAATTTCTCGACATCCGAAATCTTCGACGAAACATGGCTTCATAATAATGTGCATTCTCAGCAAAATAGTCATTGAAAAGGTTACAATTAGCAGTTTCTCTATCTTGATTAATGACTATATGACCTGGAACAGAGCCACAATGTTTAGCACACTTAGGATGTTGTTTGAGCATTTGTGATATGAACGTGTTGTTCTTGCAAATTGCACGACCTATTGCTTCTTGTTCTGCATCAATTGCTTTATTCATAGCTTCGATGTCATCCAACATTGACATATCATCTTCAGAAGATGAAGATGATCTTCCTCTAATGAAATTCATATTGAGATAAAGATGATAAAAAAAACAAGAAGATTGAAAAAAGTTCAAACAGACCAAAATTTTGGTCGAAGGATTGAAGGCTAGCTGATGGTTAAGTAAGGCAATTTGATTGGTATTTATAGAATGGAGGATTGAAGCATTGATGTGCATGATGAGACTAGTATAACATGATTCTGATTCTGATTTTGATGTGCACGATGAAACCAATATGACCGAATTTTGATTCTGATGTGCATGATGAGACCGATATGACATGATTTTAATTTTGATTCAGACTTTAATGTGCATGAAAGGACCTTATGACAGGATTCTGATTCTGATTCTGATTTTGATGTGCACGATGAGACCGATATGACAGGATTCTGATTTTGATTCTAACTTTAATGTACATGATGAGACCAGTATGACAGGATTCTGATTCTGATTCGTGCATGATGATAGTACTATGATAGGATTCTGATTCTGATTTTGATTTTGATGTGCATGATAGGACCTTTATAACAGGATTCTGATTTTGATTTTGATTTTTATGTACATGACAAGACTAATGAGATTTTGATTTGGATTTTCAACCTCATTCTCATTCTTGTGGCCTATAAATACCAAAGGTCACTTAACAATTTTTCACATCAAACTCGAGTTCATTTTATTGCATTCGAGCACATCCTTGGTTTAATTTCTTTCACTCAATTTTCTTCAACCAAAAATATCTCTTAGAGGTACTTCATATAGTGCAATAAAGATACTCTTCTTTGCGAAGTATATCCACAAATTTCGCAAGAGCCTATTATTAGAAGATACCAATCACAAGATCATTTTTGGACTCGTGTTGAAGAAGCATACAACAACCGAAAGCAAGAGGCTTGGGTCACACGTAGTAAAAGATCAGTGGAGTCTCGAATAAGTACTATAATTTCTGATGTGAAAAAATTGAATGGTTGCATTTGTCAAATCGAATATATGAATCCCAGTGGTGCTTCTGTTGAAGATATTGTAAGTACTTTTTTTTTTCGTTTTTTAATGACTTATATTAACAATATACTAAATTTCTCATTTAAAATAATGCGTAGTTATGACGAGCAAAAGAAATGTTACGCTGAGATCCAAAATATAAAAATGGATTTAAATTTGATCATGTTTGGCACATTGTCAAGGAATTTGAGAAGTTCAAAGATAACAACACCAGTAGAGTACGAAATCCACAGCCACAAATTAATAATTTTGATTCATCACAGTCAGACAATCAAACAACTCCTGATTCTAATATTCAATCATCTCCCGGCCTATCATCGTTTTCTCTTAACTTAGATGAAGACGAGGTTGGTGGTACTCCATCTCGTCCTATTAGAGTTAAAAAGGCAAAACAAAAAAGAAAAACTGATGATACTATATCATCTGTGGCTAGTCGCATGAAACTTGACAATGAAGAACTTATGGAGATATTGAAAAAGTTAAGTATGGATAGACAAGAAAATATGGAAATTTATGTCAAAAAATTGGAGTTTGCTTAAGTGAAAGAAGAGAACAAAATTTTGTTCAAAGATCTGAATTCTATTTTTGATCTTACTATACGAGAATACATTGCAGCTGAACAAAAAATAATTTTACAAAAAAGGGCAGGACAACAAGGAACTTCTACTGCATCGACTGATTTTGCAGCATATTTTATTGATCTTGGAGGATCTAGTGCAAATTTACCAGATTATTAAAGTAGATATCTTATATTGTGATGCATTATGATGTATTTTTTTAATGTCTTAGGTATGTTGTAGTAGTTATAATTTTATGTATTTCTTAATTTGTAATACATTATGATATACTTTTTTTTTAATGTATTAGGTATATTGTAGTAGCTTAATTTTATATATTTCGTAATTTGTAATGCATTATGATGTACTTTTTATTACTGTATTATTGATGTGCTTTTTAGTAATATATTAATTTGTAATACATTATTAATGTATTAGGCATGTTGTAGTAAATATAATTTTTTAATATATAAAATTAGTTATCAATTAATATAAATTTTTAATATATGATAAAGTTAAATTTAATATAAATTTTTAATATATGAAAAATTAAATTTAATATGAGTTTTTAATATGAAATAGTTAAATTTATATTATTTAATTAACTTAAAGTAGATATTAAAAAACAAAAAATTTTAAAAAGTTATATTTTTTAAATTTAAATAAAAAATATTTTAAAAATTTAAAACAAAACAAAAAATAAAAAAATAAAAAATTATATTTTTATGTTGGAGTAACCAACCCACGCCATTCCTCCAACCCATGCCAATTTTGGCGTAGGTTGGAGTTTGCTCTTATAAAAAAACAGTTTTAGAGGCTCTCTCCACTTATTATATAGCGATCTTTAAAATACTCAGCTAGAGTAGTTCAAGAAGATGAGAGACTTCTTGTGGAAAGTTGAAGGTAAGGATCAAAATTTCTCATCTAGTTAGCTAGAAACAAGTTTTCAAGCAAATCAATCAAGGAGAATTGGGTGTAGGCAATATTAGATTACGGAATATAGCCCTAGCAGCCAAGTGTTTGTGGAGATTTCTTTATTCTACAGATCTCATGTAGGCCAAAGTCATCACCATCAATCATGGAAGTAGAAACAATGGAATGCAATCGGGTCTCACCGTCTCAATTCCAAAGCCTCTATCTCACTCCTCTTGGAAATTTATAAATTCCATTTACCTTCTATTCGTACCTGACATTTAGCAGAAGTTAGGAAATGTAGCAAAATCCTCTTTTGGGAAGATACTTGGAGTGGATCTTCTCCATTTTGTGACATTCCACAGGTTATACATGTTAGAGATCTAACCTATATTTATAGTAAACATGATTCATTGGGAGTTATTATGATGAATACATCTATTTAATGTGTTTATGTTTTAATAGGTTCATGAATGTATTAGGAATAAATAATATAAATATATGTATCTAGTGATGTGTGATCCATGAACTTACAAGTTCATGTATGTTTAGATTCACGTATGTATTTAATTAGTGGACTCCTATAAATACCTCTTGTATGTTTTATCCATCATCAAACAAATTGCACAAGTTCTAGTACAAGGTTCAAGTTCTTCATTTTCTTCTTGAATATTTTTCTTATTTAGTGTTTTTGTGGTCACTATATTTCCATCAAAGTGGTATTAGAGCGAGGTTGATTTTTATGGCTTCCAACAACAACAATATGTTGCAGCCCCAACTTCCCAAGTTCAATGGAAAGAACTATACTCAATGGAGTATACAGATGAAGGTGTTGTATACGTCATAAGACTTATGGGACATAGTTGAAAATGGCTATGATGAACCAGAAACTCAAGCTGGACTTACTCAACAACAAGGCAATGAGTTGAAAGAGAATAAAAAGAAGGACAACAAAACACTTTATTTCATCTTTCAAGCGGTAGATGAAGCAGTGTTCGAGAGGATTTCAACAACCAATTCTGCAAAGCAAGCGTGGGATATTTTATACAATACTTACAAGGGAGAAGATAAGGTCAAAATGGTGAGATTATAATCTTTGTGTGGGGAGTTTGATACCATACGCATGAAGGACTCGGAAACTGTTGAAGATTATTTTAATCGAGTCATTGCCATAGTGAATCAAATGCGGCAAAATGGAGAAAATATAGCTGATCAAAGAGTTGTTGAAAAGATTCTTCGCAGTATGTCCCGAAAGTTAGAGTATGTTGTTGTTGCCATTGAAGAATCCAAAGATCTTTCTACAATGTCTTTGGAAAGCTTGATGGGATCATTACAATCTTATGAACTTTGATTCCAACAGTTTGACTCCACTCCTCTAGAGCAAGCATTTCAAACACAAGTTTCTTTTAGAGAAGGTTCTAAAGGAAAAAAAAGGAAGTTACACCAACAGTGGACGTGGAAGGAGTCAAGGAAGCCAACAAAGACAACAAGAGCATCAAAAGGATGATAATTCACATATGTCATGTAGAAAAGAAGAGGACGTGGACGCGAAAGTAATCGCGGAAGACGTTAAAATCAGAAAGAAGTTCAATGTTACAATTGCAACAAGTTTGGACATTATTAATCCAACTGTTGGTAAAAAAAAATGATGATCAAACCTCTTTCGTGCACGAGAATATCTAAGATCTTGACGAAGGAGTGATATTTCTTACTTGCGCTAGCCAAGAGAATGCTCAAGATGCAATATGGTATCTTGATAGTGGTTGTAGTAACCACATGACTAGCAATCAAAACACATTCACAACTTTGGATGAATCAATCCAAAGTAAAGTCTGAATGGGAGATGACAAAAAGCTTCAAGTCAAAGGTAGCGGCGACATTTTGGTGCATACCAAACAAGGTACCAAACACATTTGTAATGTTTTCTTTGTTCCTAGCCTTAAACACAATCTTCTTAGTATTGGACAATTGCTTCTAAAACAATATCATGTCAAGTTTAACAATGATACATGTGAGATCAAAGATAGGAGCCATAATCTTGTTGCTCAAGTGAAGATGACCACTAACAAGACATTTCTGTTGAAGATCAAAACTAAGACATTTTCTTGCTTTAGTAACATTGTGAAAGAACCATCATGGCTATGACATTTACGATTTGGTCATTTGAGTTTTAACACATTTGCTCATATGTCCAAGCATGACATGGTGAGTGGCCTGCCAGATATTCATCATCCAAATTAAGTATGTGAAGGGTGTGCACTTGGAAAGCAACATCGGTAGTCATTTCCCAACAAAAGTACATGGAGAACATCTAGGTGTCTTGAGTTAGTTCACTCTGATGTATGTGGACGAATGCAAACACCATCTCTTGGAGGTAATCAGTACTTTCTTACCTATATTGATGATTACAATAGCAAAACATGGATTTATTTTTTGAAGGACAGATCAGAAGTTCTCAAGTACTTCAAACTCTTTAAATCCATGGCCGAGAATGATTGTGGTTACTCCATCAAGACGTTACGTTCTGATCGTGGTGGAGAGTATGTTGGTCTCTTGAGTTTTTTAAATGAACATGGCATTCGTCATCAACTCACTGTTCGATACACTCCCCAGCAAAATGGAGTTGTTGAAAGGAAGAACAGAGCGTCATGGAGCTAGCCAGAAGTATGTTAAAAGCTTGAGGAATTCTAAACTCTTTTTGGGCTGAAGCAGTTGCATGCACCGTCTATCTGTTAAACCGTACTTCCACTAAAAGTGTTCGTGACATGAAACCATATGAAGCTTGGAGCGGTAGGAAGCCTAATGTTGGCCATCTTCGAGTATTTGGGAGCATTGCTTACTCTCGTGTGCCCAACACTCAGAGACAAAAGCTTGATGACAAATCTGAAAAATGTATACTTGTGGGTTACAGTGAAAATTCCAAAGCTTACAAGTTATACAATCCTCTCACTAAGAAGACCATCATAAGTCGAGACGTCTGTTCAATGAAGAAGAATCTTGGAATTGGGATATCGATGTCAAACAAAAATCTATTGTCATCGATGAAGAACCTGAACATCCGAATAACCATTGTGATGGTGTGAATGATCCCTCTTCATCTTCATCATCCTCTTCTTCAAGTGATGATGATTCTCCTCTAAGGAAATTCCGAAGCATTTCTGACATCTATGCCTCCACGACACCAATGTCAGATGTTAATTTTACCAATTTTGCACTTTTTGCTGATGCTGATCCTATAACTTTTGAAGGTGCTTCACAAGATGCAAATGGAGACAAGCAATGGATCAAGAAATTGATTCCATTAAAAGAAATGACACTTGGGAGCTAGTTGAGCTTTCACGGGGAAAGATCCCCATTGGAGTCAAGTGGGTTTACAAGACCAAGTTAAATTCACAAGGAGAAGTTGCAAAGTATAAAGCAGGACTTGTTGCTAAAGGCTACACACAACAATATGGGGTCGAATATGAAGAAGTTTTTGCTCCTGTTACTCCTGTTGCACCACTTTTTGCTAAAGATGCCCATATGAACATACTCTCTATATCAAAGAAGGTCATGATGGTGCTATTCTTATCGTTTGCTTATATGCTGATGATTTACTCTTTACGGGCACTAGTGATAAAATGTGTGATGATTTTAAAAAATCCATGATGAATGAGTTTGAGATGACAGATAGGAGTCTCCTCCATTTTTTTCTTGGCATGGAGGTGAAATAAAGTCATGCAGGCATCTTTACATCTCAAAAAAAGTATGCAAATGACCTGTTGAAGCGATTTGTGATAAAATGTGTGATGATTTTAAAAAATCCATGATGAATGAGTTTGAGATGACAGATATGAGTCTCCTCCATTTTTTTTTTTTTTGGCATGGAGGTGAAATAAAGTCATGCAGGCATCTTTACATCTCAAAAAAAGTATGCAAATGACCTGTTGAAGCGATTTATGATGGACAGTGCAAAACCCCTATGCACTCCCATGGAGTTCGACCTGAAGTTAACGAAGAATAGTGAAGATGATTCTTTTGTTAATCCAACGTTCTATCGCAGCCTCGTTGGAAGTCTTATGTATTTCATTGCAACTAGACCAGATCTCACTTTTGCAGTAAGCCAAAAAAGTCATTGGGAAGCTAGTAAAAAAAATTCTAAGGTATATTCGTAGCACAGTGAATCATGGTATAACCTATGAGAGGGTAGATCAACCATATTTGGTTGGTTACAGTGATAGTGATTGGGGTGGAAGTTATGATGATTGCAAGAGCACGTCTGGTTATATTTTCAACATTGGTTCTGGTGCAATTTCATGGTCCTCGAAGAAGCGGTCCTGTGTGGCTCTTTCTACTGCTCAGGCAAAGTATTTGTCTTTGTCAGCTGCAAGTTGTCAAGCCCTTTGGCTGAGATGGATATTGCAAGAACTCAAACACGTTCCTGGAAAAGTGACAACTTTGTTTTGTGACAACAAATCGGCCATTGCTCTTACCAAAAATTCAGTATTTCATGGCAAGAGCAAGCATATTCGTATCAAGTACCATTTCATTAGAGATTTGGTAAACAGTGGTGAAGTTATGATCAAGTATTGTTCGACTAATGATCAAGTGGCTGATATTTTCACCAAGGCATTGAAGACTGAGAGTTTTCTGAAGTTAAAGCAAGCACTAGGTGTTGGTCCAAATCTAACTTAAGGGGGAATGTCAAAGACTAAGTTAGATTTCTTTTGCAATGAATGAATCATGTTTAAGGGGAGATGTTAGAGATCTAACCTATATTTATAGTAAACATGATTAATTGAGAGTTATTATGATGAATGCATCTATTTAATTTATTCATGTTTTAATAGGTTCATGAATGTATTAGGAATAAATAATATACATGTATATATCTAGTGGTGTGTGATCCATGAACTTACAAGTTCATATATATTTAGATTCACGTATGTATTTAATAGGTGGACTCCTATAAATACCTCTTGTATGTTTCATCCATCATCAAGCAAATTGCATAAGTTCTAATGCAAGGTTCAAGTTCTTCATCTTCTTCTCCAATATTTTTCTTGTTTAGTGTTTTTGTGGTCACTATCTTTCCATCAATACACCCTAACAAGATCCAAGAATGTTACTGTGAACACCAATATTAGGAAATGACATATAGATAAGGGCAACAACTATAGTTAGAATTTCAATTTCAGAAGGAGCCTTAATGAACAAGTGACCAAGGAACTGACAAAACTCTTTTTGGTGCAAGTTAATTAAGTAAATGCTCAAGATAAATGGAAGTGCATGGCTCAAGGAATCAGATGGAGGAAAATTTTCTTTTCTTCTTACTCATGAAATAGGAAATCAGTCCCCTTCTTATCTCCCTTTCATTTGAAAAGTAAAGGTTCCTACGAAAGCAACAAATGTAGGGTGTGCCATTAGTCTAGGTAAATTAAATTGCGCCCCAAACTATTGCCTCTCCCCTTCTTGGTGCTGTTCATGTTGGCACCAAGAAAAAGATATCAAGCATGTTTTTGTTCTTGTGAGCTAATTTCTTCTATTTGGGCGAAATGGAAAAGCGACCTGCAACAATTTGAAGCTTCAGCAACCGAAAACTTGTTCATCATCCCCACAACCACTCAAAGATATCTCAAAGTCAATTGGGTCTTTATTTTGTTAGCCACTGTCTATGCAATATGGGAAACAAGAAATAAACGTAAACAAGAAATAAACGTATCTTCCAAATGTGGGTATTAATATAGAGTCAGTTTAGAGTAGTTATTTGTCTTTTTGCTACTTGTCCCAACTTGTAAATATAGCTTAGGCTACAGCTCCAATGAATGGTTAAGAAACTGCAGTAATATACTTTGAAGTCTGTGATTGTTTTTGTTGGCGTGCTAGCCGTCTCGTCCAACTCTTTTTATACTCATCTTGATCTTCAATGAAATCTCGTTTCTTTCAAAAAAAAAAAAAAAAAAAGCCATATAGATAATGTAAGCATTGGCAAAGTGCTAAAGCGACTTTAGTGCAGACTACATCTTAACACTCTTTGATGTCTTCAATCTAGTGCTACAGTGTGGCTTTAGGATATCCAGAAGTGTCAAGGTGGTATAGTTTTGGACTTTATCTTGTAGTCTTGTAATTAATATTGTAACTTTATCATTATTCATGCAGAATATCTCTACAAAGTTCTGAATCA